>JAAGKR010001936.1:0-67915 GCA_011419295.1 Clarias macrocephalus
AGAGAGAGAGAGTGAGAGAGAGAGAGAGAGAGAGAGAGAGTGAGAGAGAGAGAGAGAGAGTGAGAGAGAGAGTGAGAGAGAGAGAGAGAGAGAGAGAGAGAGAGAGAGAGAGAGTGAGAGAGAGTTCCCTCGGGAGAATGACTAAGGCTTGTTCAGTGGAGTTAATGAAAATGGCCAGACACTCCCTAATCGAAAGTTTAATCATGAGAGACCTCCAGGCTGATGGGTGGAGGGGGGTGGGGCGAGGGGGGGGGGGGCCGAGGGTTTCAGGTCATGCAGGACAAAAAGAAGGCAGGAAAATTGTACGGACTAAATCATTTGCCTCAAGATATAATAGTCATAGTTACTCATACAGTATGTAATCTGTATCAGTTATTCATACACTACTGTATATGGACAAAAGTATTTGGCCAAACCTGTTAATTATTATATTCAGGTGTCTCCAATCTTAATGCTTTATTACACCAAGACATCTTGGACAATGCTTCCAACTTTGTGGCAATAGTTTGGACAAGGCCCTTTTCTATTCCAACATGCTTTGATGAGTTCAGTGTGGAAGAACCTGACTGGGCCGAACACAGAGCCCTGTGGCCTTAACTCTGTCAAGCACCTTTGGGATGAACTGGAATGGAGATTGCAAGCCAGGCCTTCTTGTCCAACATCAGTGTCTGACCTCATAAATGCTCTACAGACTGAATGGGAACACTTTATCCAAAATCTTGTGGACAGCCTTCCAATGGAAACTTTTACAGCTGCAAAAGACGTGTTCATGTGTGTGCATCTTAGCCCTATTCACAGTTACGAATATGTATTTAGTCTTCAGCGGGGTGGTGGTGGGGCTCAAATCCCGTGCCCTCAGCAACCCAGAGGCTGAACCTGCTGAGCCACTCCAGCCCCCACATGTTTCATTTTCATGTACCCAACACACATGGTCTATCTGTAGTGTCACGGACGAGTCATTTTGACCCGTGAGTTACCATGCGAGTCTCAGTGTCAGAATTTAATTTAATGTCAAAAAATTTCATTTCTTGAAGCTGATTGAAATACTGTCATCTGGTTTTAGTTGCCTTTAGGGTTTACGGTCTGGGGGGCATCAAGTTCTGATGCCTTTATTTTTACTTTAACTCCTCCTTTGCTTGTTTCATGTGAGGAGAACAATGTTTATATGCAGCATATCTAAAATTAAGGGAGTGAGATTCGGATCTTGAGATTGATCTTGACATTTCCCTCTGCAGGACTGGACTACTAAGGCAAGTCAGCACATCGTCATCTGACCGCGATTGCAGAGCGAAAGAACTGCCCTTTACGAGAGCTTCAATTTTATCTAACAAAAAAGAAAACAGTTGCTCGTTTTTGGCATTCAAGCTCTGAAGAGTAGAAAACTTCTGTAGAAGCTTTTATTCTTTCAAGGACACTTGTAGGCCAGCTGTGCTGAAATAACTTGATCCAGATTAACAGCGTTTAGGAGCCTGCGATGTTCACAGCAAGCCAGTGTTTTCACACAGTCGATCCGCACCTGCTGCTGTGCGCTGTCGACGCACTGTCACACTCAGCAGATTGACCCGAAAAGGGAGCCATTTAACACCTGGCACTCGCACTCAGTCTCGCGGAGAGGGATGGGAGAAAGTGGATGTGTCTTTGCATATGCTATTGCACAAGTGGGATACTTTGTTTCTTTGGATTTTTCTTTCATTTAGGCAACTCTGGAAACTTTCAAAGATTCTGTCCAAGGCAAAGTATTTCTTTCCAAAAAGGTGAAAGGACGGTTTTAGTGAGACCCAAACATGCTAGAGAGCTTACCTGGATAATGTACACACACTGTACTTAGCTAATGTGCATTAATTCAATTCAATCCAATTTTATTTATACTGTATAGCACGTTTAACAATGGTCTCTGTCTCAAAGCAGCTTCACCAAATGAAAAGAAAATTACTGTGACATAAAGATACATTTCTATTTTATTCAGCTTTAAATGGCCTCATCTGATCTATCTGGCATTTTCACAGCAGGTGAGACTTGCCCTCCCTACGCATCAAGGTTGTAACATTCAGAAATATCATTCCTTTCATCAACTATTTTCAATGATGACTACAAAGAAACCTCATTTTGTTCATTAAATCATCTGAGCCATTTTCAAACGTAGCATCACTCCAAATATCACAACCGAACTTCTATAGCTTTTACTGCATTATGCAGGCTTTTACTGAACGACTGGTGAGATGATCAAGGGTAGCTTAGTGGTTAAGGCATTGGACTACTGCTCAGAAGGTCCCATGTTCCAACGCCAGTACCACCAAGTTGCCACTGTTGGACCCTTGAGCAATTAGGTTTTTAAAACATTGGTAATAAAAAAAAACATCCCAAGCGTTGAACATCTCACGGAGCACTGTCATCTGACAATCGACAGAGTACGGCACAACTGCAAACCTACCAAGACATGGACGTCCACCTAAACTGACAGGCCGGGCGAGGAGAGCATTGATCAGAGAGGTAGCCATGGGGCCTGTGGTAATTCTAGAGGAGTTGCAGAGAATCTGTCCACAGGACAACTATTAGTCGTGAACTACTACTCCACAAATCTGATCTTTGTCGACGAGTGACAAGAAGAAACCTATTGTTGAAAGAAGGTCATAAGAAATCCCATTTGAAAACTATGAGTATGGATACTTTTGCAAGGCTCTGTACTTACAACCCTGCTATGATGGTTTTATTTAATGTCTCCTCCAGGATCTGCCTTAAATGATCTTCCCTTAAAATCCTTAATTTCTTTCATGATGTTGGCAGTGTTCATGTGTTTAACAGTTCTTTACCCAAGCCAAGTCATTTAATGTGTTCTTTGTAAGATGCTGAACAATCATGTGAAATACAGTAACATCTTTTCCAACATGATTTAGGTTTATGAACCTATGCTCACTGCGTCAGTCAGGGTTAAAATAATGGTTGCAGCTGAACTATATTAATCACTGCAGTAATTATCTAATCAAAGGCTGTAAATGATTTGCTTATTTAAATCCATATGGTGGCTTCATTGGCCAGGCAGTGTACTGTATGTCATCTATCTGAATGAATCATTACACAATAGCTAGAAATACCGAAGGAAAACAATGTACAAAATATTTCCAAAGCAAAAATGTAAAAGAAAATGTAAATCCTTCTGCGGCCGGTTGCAATCAGAAGTGTGTAAAACAAAAGTGTCACTGATCTACTACAATAAATATGTATCTTTTTGGAAGGGAGAGCATTATCCATGTGTATTTTGAAAGCTTGCCAAGATTTTTCACAGGGTGTTTGATTGAGAGTGGAGGTGTGCACCAGGATCCCAAGAGATCCACCGAATAAATTTGCACAAGTGGGAAATTATTCGTTCCTTCACTCATAAGTGCTTGATCAGCATGACAACGGTTTTAATAAGGTTACTAGTTTGTTTATTTTTGGGAAATCGAACACAGTGTAGTCAAGGTTGATGAAGTTGGCAGAAAATCCACAGACAATGCTGAGTATTGTTTCCTGTGTTTTTGTCAGCATAGCTTTAACCGCTGAACAAGGGCACTAGTTGGTGTGTGGAACAGGGCATTGTATACCCTACATAGGACAGTAGCTTTCCGCTCCATGATATTTTGGATTCAACCCAAGAACACTTAGTTAATGTTACCTGCACATCATTTTATGAAGTTTAAAATTCCAATGTTGGAAGCACCTGTGGTTCTCTTAGAACCTGTGTTTAGTCTTTTCTGGAAAGAGCACCTGTAGTTAGACCAGCCTTGCATCTACTGTAGGCCGGTTAGCTCAGCTGGTTAGCATGTGGGGCTAATAATGTATAATGCCGAAGTCGCAGGTTTGATCGCCATACAGGCCAATGCAACAATTTGCTGTTTCTTGAGTGCGTTCTCTCTGTGTTTTTCTATCTAAGAAAAAAGTTCTAAAGTTATGTTTTTTTTTTTTTTTTTTACCATAAAAAACTCAATATCCAAATCAGCCATGGAATCAATACACAGGCCACAGTTCCTGGTTTACAGGGGCAGTGGTGACTCAGTGTGTTACGGCTGAGTTGCTGATCGGAAGGTCGGCAGTTCAAGCCCAAGTTCCACCAGGTTACCTGCTGTTGGGTCCTTGAGCAAGACCCTTAATCCTGTCTCCGACCCTGCATTCCGACCGCAGTCTACGAATGATAAAAGCTGGTGTTTGTGAAGGAAAAAGTGAGATTGCAGTGTATATGTGATGAATAAAGGCTGAACATAGTATAATAATTCTATCAAGCTGATGGGAATCACTGACAGGCTGTTGTATCAACATTTCCAGCAATCTCAACAAGATTTAGGCCTGGTTGGATCTGACTGACAAGTAGAACAATGACTGCTGTACATTGGGGTAAGGAGATACCAGTGTCAGTGAACAATTCCATTTCATCAAGCACTGCACAACATCCAGTGGAAACAATTTGTTTGCGAAATGTGTGTGATTGGGGTGGAGCCACCTCTGGGTGCAGTTGTTGTGTTAGCAGTCTTGCAGAAATACACTAGCAGGCTCAGCAGATACTTATCTAAGATTAGGAGGACTTATACTTAAACCTACCAGCCATGAGTTGTTGAAAAGAAACTCTTAGCAGGAGGATGGAGTATGTGAGAGAAAAGAGAAAACAAAGAATGTCAGGAATCTCAACTCAATGTGTGGTAGTGGAGCAAACTCATGCCACAAGGACGGGGACATTTACAGCATTTGGCAGACATTATCTGAGCAGTTGAGTGTTAATGGCCTTGATCAAATGCACAAGAGTGGCAACTTGGTGATGCTTGTGTTTGAACCTGGGACATTCGAGTCAGTAGACCAGCACTTTACCCACCGAGCTCCTCAACCCAATGGACTTAGTAAACCACATGCCCACCAGTCTCTAACTCACATTTTCCTAATGCATAATTTGTTTTTTTCTGCTCTATGGACTCACTCCAATTACGAAAAGGCTATTCATTAATTTGGCTGTTAAAATCTGATGTTTTGGGGGGCAGAAAGTTTCGACTGACACTGCACAGGGGTTGAATCCAGAGCGATGAGTGTCAGTACTGAGGTACAGGTCATGAAGCTAACTTGCAGTCAAGTAAAAAAGGTGAGCTAATAAGGCTAGCATACGGAGGGCTCTTTGTTTAGACTTCCTGAATCCATATCATGCTACTAAAATGCCTCTGGTAAGGTGCTTTCAAATGAAGCGCTAAAAGTCTTCTTTGATGGAGAACAATGAGGAAAGACCTAACTAACTTCAGTGAAGGATTATACATAGAAGCCCTAATGTCAAAAATAACATTTATTTGTACTGTATAGCTCCCTCTCTCCGCTTTTAATAGACACTCAACATCTTCTGAAGAGATTTCAAAGAATAGCTCTGATGCTGTTGCCACAGCAACCTAAAATCTATAAACTCCCATGCAGTTTCCTAACAGAGCCGTGTGATTTTTCCCCTTCCCCATCTCCGACTATGTTCCTTGTAGCACTTTCTCTTACGCATTCTCTTTTCTTTTCTTTTTTTTTAAAAAGCATTTTACTATGAGTTATGTAGGACATACTGTGCTCTCTGCACTCATGCTTTTTAAGCCAACTCTATAAGTAAATATTGTAGATTGGTAGCAGAGTTTGCCTTTTAGAGAGGATAACTCACTCTTTCCTTTTGAAGGCTGTACCTAAAGGTGATTAAAAGACTATACAGCTACGCACAGAGCAGTGTTTCAGCCTCTGTTTTAGGCTTTCAAGACTTGCTTTGTTTTACTTCTGCTTATTGTTCCAGTATTGTCAAAGTAATACAGATTAAATAAGAATACTATAACATGAGAAAGACAAGAAAAACTCGCCAGCTACTGTAGCAGAGGGAAGATGAAGACTAAAATTTACATTCGGTAGACACCCTTATCCAGAGCAACATTTTTTCATCTCACTATACATCTGAGCAGTTGAGGGTTAAGGGCCTTGCTCAAGGGCCCAACAGAGATAATTTGGTGGTTGTGGGGTTTGAACCTGGAACCTTCTGAGTCATAGTCCAATGCCTTCACCACTAAGCTACTTCTGACCCAAGGTAGCCTGTAGACCATCAGACTACAGACTGAGAGAGCAGTGAGGCATGAGAACCAGACCAGATGGGGCTGGAAGTAGAACCTCAGTAGAGAACCAGTAAAGCTAAGACAAAGAAAGAGCTACAATTAAAGGCGAATGATTTGAAGAAATAGGATGATAGGAAAACCTTAAAACTGTAGCGTTCACAGTGAAAAAAGTGTAAAAGACAACATTTGACTGATTGATTTCTGGGGCCCAAAGTTTGCCAAGAAAATATCTCCCAAACAGTTACACCATCTCCAGAACGGAACTGTTGGCAGGATGGAGCGATGCTTTGTTTACACCAAATTCTGAACCTAAAGGCAAAGTTCTTCTAACATCTTCTATTGTCCAGTTTTTGATGAGCCCATGCGAATTGTAGCCTCACTTCCCTCCTCCTAGACATTCTCCTCTGACCTCTGGGCCCAACAGCCTATGTTCACCAAGAGAACTGCTGCTCACTGGATATTTTCTACTTTTCAGAACATTCTCTGTAAACTCTAGAGATGGTTGAGTGAGAAAATCCCAGTAGCTCAGCAGTTACTCAGACCAACCCGTCTGGCACCGACAACCATGCCATGTTCAAAGTCACATAAATCACCTTTTATCCCCATCCTGATGCTTGGTTTGAACTTTAGCAGATCTGCCTCACCATGTCTACATGCCTAAATCCATTGAGTTGCAGCCATGTGAATGCTGATTAGACCGAGCACGTGTATCAGTGAGTGTACAGTAGGTTCCCGGGCGGATTTTTCATCAAAATACTTGAAGGTCATAGGAAACACTCTTAGATCTCCTTCCTCAGTCTCCACACTGAAAATATCAACGCTTTTTGTGCTTCATCAACAAGGACATTTTGAGGCTTTTTAAAAGCAGAGCTAAAGAATTGCAACCTCTCCTGTACTATAAAGACTCCAGTCTGAAATTCTGCATTGACTTGCCAAAAGAAGATGAAATAAGTTTGATGCTGTGGGGGAAAAAAATCTGGTGAGAGATGTACCACTGATTTGCTTTCCAAGCCAAACTCACACAACAGAAAGGAAAAGTGCTATTAGATGATCCTGGAGTAAGAATGCAAATGTATTGGCGCTCTTGGTGAGCATTTCTACTGCAAGGAAGAATCAACAGAAACCAATAATTCTCGTACTGCTTTAAAGGAATATTTTGGATTCCCCGTTTTTTTTTTATTTGTATTTTTTTGAGCAATGTGCAAAAATCTGTTATACTGTGTAATTAATGCACTTTGATTTTTTTTTCAGATATGTTACTGCTACTTTGCTCATTTATATAGTTTATTATCTACATTATCAAATTAGAGTTCTGACAATAAATGTTGCTTTATGTAACCAAATACTACAAAACATCAAGGGTGACCTGATTGCCTGTAATGTTCCCTAACATTTTGGGAGGCTAAGAAATGTGGTTAGAGGTTAGTGTTGACTGATTACTATTATTGTTTCCTATGCTTAGGAAATAGACTTGTTCTCCAGAGATGTTTGAATTGAAGTTATGTGTTTTCAGAGCCCAGACTAGACCAGAAGCCATACGTACTGTGAAGAGAGACTGTCAGATCCACACATTTTGGAACAAAGACGATTTTTTAAAAAATTAATTAATTTATTTGTTTGTTTGTTTGTTTCTTCTTCGTACATCGCTATGTTGAATTTGGGATGAATCACTCAAGATGTGAGCACAGTTAAGAGCAAAGTCTGAAAGACTTCATTCAAGGAGGTTGACAATAATGTGGTGTTAACTATTGAGGACACACACCCATTTTGGGGGACTCATAAATCAGGAACAAACTAATATAATTATAAACATAAGGATGGCCTTTAATACGTTTTCCCCTTTGGAATCCTCCTCTAATTTAGTCATATCCAATTCCTCCCGTCTCTAGAGCCTCCCTCGACCATTCAGTCAGGAGGGCAGAAGACTATCACGTGTTTTCACGTGTTTCCTCCAAACCAGTGACCGCACATCTTTTCAAACTGCTCGCTCACGATCATGCAGAGTTTCCTCCACTGAAGATGCTTTGCCAGGCCTTTTTTCAGCTGCTGTTTGTTTGTGGATGTTTCTGCCTTCAGTCTTGTCTTTAGAAAGAGAAAAGCATGTTCTACTGAGTGGAGGGCAGGTGACTGACATGGCCAGAAAAGACTATTTCACTGAAGGACGCTTTGACTGTATGTTTTGGGTCATTATCCATGCACGATATGAATTGGTGTCCGACCAAGAACTCTCTGCACAGATACAGCCAGATGCCGCAAAACGTAACTGATACACTTCAAAATTCATCCTGCTACTTTATCAGCAGTCGATCATCAGTAAACACTAGTGACTGCATCTGTATTTACTTCATGAAGCCGTCTATTGACTGTAGACAAAGACATGTCCACCTCCTCAGGATTGTTCTTGACTTGGCTAGATGTTGTCTGCCATCATGCACTTTTGTTTGTTGTTTTGACTTCTATGGTCTTTTGCTGTTTGAGAGCCTCCCAGTTAATTCCTTATTTCCCTTTTGTGAATGCCCCAAAGTTCATCAAGAGAAAGTTCATCAAAGTGAACTAACGCTTATGTTATCTCCTTTCATCATGACTTACTGTCACACTTTTATGTCCTCACTGCTCTTTTAACATGGTCTTTGATATGACCACAAAGACTTTTCATGAAGCAATAATAAAATGAAAAGTTGCTGGACAGCTCCACTGAGGACTGTGGGTGGCAGGGTGGGACCTCCATGGATTAGACTTGTTAGGTGCTTCCTTCTTGTCATAGACTAGCCTACAGTATGACAAAGACATCGGTTCTGACCGGATATATCATATTGTAGGAAGAAGCTACTGATGGTCCTTTGCTTTACTCTCACAAAGTATCATCGCTTTCTAAAAAAAAAAAAAAAAAAAACTGTAGGAAGGAAACTCACGGAGCCTCAAACCTCATGGAGCCTTTCATTTTTCAGCAGCCTCAAAGCATTTACATATGACAAGGCACAGCATTAAATATGTAATAATGTGAGGGGAGAGCTGAGAAAGCTAATCAGTTTTCCAGAGCAGTGCTTCTGTATGTGAACATTCAGGGGATTGTCAGGTTAATTACAATATAACCCGTATGGTTTTTATAAGCCATAACTTCAATTACAGGTTCTCCAGTCTGGTGATCTGTGAAACCAGTACAAGTGAACTGTGCTCGTGTTAATGAGGGGTTCTGTGTTTGTATATTTATGCTTTAAGTTTGATTCATAATTTTTTTTCATTCATACATTTTTTCTCATATTGTACACATTTCCATAATTTCCTTTTTGAATCTGTAAAGTTGCTTTGTAGATGTAGATGCGCCTGCAACTTTGTTTGCATGAAATTTAATTGCACCCTCAGAAAAATGTACAGCGCCATCTGTTGAATTTTGAAATTAGCAAAAGATTTTATGTGTCACTGTGCAGTGCGCGGAAAGAAGGTGTGAGATTGTGTTTATTAAGGAGATTTCAATTGAACACTCATAAGCGTGTATTAAAAAAAAAAAGTACAGCGCATCTGTTGAATTTTGAGATGAACTAACGATTCGTTCACGGTCGAATTTTTTATTATTATATAAGAGTGTTTTCCATTTAAATGTCAGTTTGTTGTTGTAATTGCACAAAAATGCCTATACATTACAATACATTCCCTCCAAATATGTTTTTCAATATAACAAGCCCACTTGTGTCTACATATATATATATTAGATTGAGAGGTCTGCTCTGTATATATTAATGAAATCCTTAAAAGCAACAAGTTCTACTTAGAATACTCCAATGTGTGTGTGTGTGTGTGTGTGTGTGTGTGTGTGTGTGTGTGTGTGTGTGTGTGTGTGTGTGTGTGTGTGTGTGTGTGTGTGGATCTGTGTGTGCGCATGCTTGTCTGTGTGCTGTCAGTATTTCAAACCTCCACAATGCATTAAATCGGTAGAAAGGTCTTTCATTTTTCTAGATTAAAATGATTGCAGCTCTAACAGAGTGAATAAGCGAACATATTTTTCCTCTCGGTGACATCTGCTCAGCAGAACGTCGTGTCTGTATGCCCCAGCTGTGTTGATGATGCTGTTGCATAAAATAATATAATATTATATATATATATGTGTGTGTGTGTGTGTGTGTGTGTGTGTGTGTGTGTGTGTGTGTGTGTGTGTGTGTGTGTGTGTTTGTTTGTATGTGTGTGTCCCAATGTTGGAGTCATTTAAAGGTTATTAATGACCATCAGAAAGCACATGCATTCCAGAGTTATTCCTCTACTCTTCCGGAAAGTCTTTCACCTAATTGATGGAGTGTGGATGGATTTGTGATCAATTAGCTACAAGTGCTTGACAGACCGACTGTGGAATCTCAAGGAGGCTCAATTTCTTGCTTTCTTCTTTTGAATACTCAAACACATAATCTACATTCATTTAGATGCAACGGGAAGAGAGGGACATGTTCCCGAGCACCCAGAACCCTCATCCCCGTTCATATCCTGATCAGAAGAATAACAAAACTATTCATGTAGAAAAATAAACCAGGTCCATTGGTCAGAATGTTCTTCAATAAAAGAGTTATTAAAAAGTGTAAAAGGGTGCCGCAGTGGTGCTGAGGCTCTTATGTTCTTTCTGCCATTTCCTCCCACCTTCTGAAAACTTTAATAGCCAAGTGGTTATCTGACTTGTGTAACCTCACAGTTGTTGATTGCTACAATTCACCCACCATTTCAGATGAATCAACAGCTAACATTGAATCTCCCAGCCTTTACACAGAAAGTGTCAAGCTACAAATGTGTGAAACTTCAAGCTAGACCTGATTTAAAATAGCTAAGTGACAGCCAACCTACCATTTTGATAAAGTGGGTAGCTAGGCTACAAGCTGCTGAGAAATCCACTGAGGTGCTGCAACTGGTACAATAACAAGCATCAGAAAAGCAATGAAAACATAGAGGGGTCTTTACAGTACGTGGGGCTCAGTTTGTTTTTGGAAATAGCTAGACAGGCATACAGTACAATAAGCAATATAACTAATACAACTATATCATAGTACTACTACTACTACTAATGCTTAGAGTCATTGCTTATTGTTTTCTGTTAGCGGCTGTCTTAGGCTAAACCCCAGAGAACAGCTGTGCTGCCGACACCACGACACACCCCGAAGGCCTTGTCTGGACATTGTTCAGAACTCACTCTTTCAATCATATCTTTACATTTCATACATTAAAGATATACTGTAAATTATGAACATTTTCAGTCTGTCCGTCTGTATATCTGTATGTGTGTCTGTCCAGCCAGAATTTCACGCAAAACTGGCTAAACTGAACTTAATTAAACGGTTGCAGTACTTACAGTAGCTATTCATCTGAAATGAAGCCTGTGCCATGAATGAAATCAAAATGTTGAGTAGAAATGAAATAGGATTGTAGGAGCAGTTTTGTGCCAGATGCCAATCAGCTTTAACCTTTGTTAGCTTTAACCTTTTAACTACTTCTACAAACTCCTAACCTGTCAATGACGGGTACTTACACTTACGGGTGTGTATAGAGTATGCCCAGGTCTCCGTAGGTTCCAGGACAGCTCTGGTGTGCTGTGATGTCTGGAAGTTGGCAGTAAACACTTGGTGGGTGCTGTGGGTTGCAGGGTGGGACCTCCATGGATTAGACTGACCCATTGTTTGTTCAGCACAGCCCATGAGTGCCCAATCGAATTAGGATATGGAGTGTTTGGAGGCTGGGTACCTCAGGGGACTTGAGAGCATAGCCTGCTGGGCCCCCTGTGCGGCAGGCTGTGGTGAACTGAGTTTTGGTGCCTTTCTCTCATGTCCAGCTTTGACTCTTTTCAGCGGCATGTTTTGCATTGGCTCTTCTATGGGGTTGGACCAGACAGGCTGGACTTTGGTCCCCACAAACATAAAAGCCCATGATCCAGTAGCAGTTTACTGGTGTGTAATGGATTATCAATATTCATGCGTGAATACTATGGCTGATTGGTGTGTACTGTACTGTATATACGTTGCCATATCAGTCGTTCAAACCAATTATACATGTAAAAATTGTTTAACGATCGATAGACCTGTTATTCCACAGATAGGTCAGTGAAACCTGAGGCATATGCACTTACAGTATATGTGTTCCTTACTAATCAGAAATATGAAACCTAGTTATGGACAGACACAATATTGTGACTTGTTTTGAAGATTAACTGCACACTTTATTTTGCAATTATTGGATCATGTCTGAAGGACGGGTTGTTTAAATAGAGTATTCCAAGGTTGGGATGTTAAGATAAGCTAAGATGTGAAATTTGGTCACTGTGGAGTGTTTGTGGTCACTGTGGAGTGTTTGGAGTGGACTTGCTAATCACCATGTTTGCTAGGACATCTGCCCCAAATCAGGACTTGTACCCAAATTAGCACCTACCTACTTAAAGTGACTTCCAAGATATAGCTCTCTCCTTAGCTCTCTTTCACCTCTCCTAACTGAGCAGAAATCAAAATCTGACCCCAAAAAGCACCTCACAAGTTCAAAAACATGAAAAAAAGCAAGCACCACCACTCTTCCAGAAAGAGGACTAGTTTCATTAGATCTGGAGAACGATATCAGCCACAGGCAGGTGCTTTTAATAAGAAATCTGCTCCTTTCATTATACAGTAGTTGCATATCATAAAGAATGAGACAAAATTCCTCACTCACGCATCATCTATACCACTTTATCCTGTATACAGGGGGCCTGGAGCCTATGCCAGGAGACTTAAGGCACGAGGTGGGGTACACCCCGGATGAGGTGCCAATCCATTGCAGGGCAGACACATAATAGTACATAGAAAAACATACACATACACTCACATGCTCATTCACACACTATGGGTAATTTGGGAATGCCAATTAGCCTAATCTGAATGTCTTTGGACTGTGAAGGGAAACTGGAGAACCCAGATGAAACCCACCAACCACGGCGGGGATTATAATAAGAAATTATAATAAGAAATAGAGAACAGAGAATAGACTTGATCCTGAAAGTGTGATTTTAGAAACATCCTTCATAAGACCTAGATTTTGTAAAAAAAAAAAAAAAATTTTTTACTCTTTAACATACACTCATGCATTTTCTGTTTAATTTCCTATAGTGGTTTTATTCATCAAATGGTTATCCTGCAATTATCATCAATCATGCACAAGTATGTTGTGTTTTCATTGTCATGTGAAGACAAAAATCGAAAAATCTCAAATTAAGGCCGCATACATACTGTACATTTCCTTAGTCCTTTAGAGCATGTACATGCAGTATGTGGTACTTGGTCATGCAATCACGGTGAGAAAGGTTGAAATCCGTGTGTGTGTGTGTGTGTTTTGAATGTTACACTTGATGTGCATGCTCATATTATTGCTGTTCGCTCTCTCCCACACACCATGGTAATAGCTGCATGAAAAGCAAAAGCTTATGGCTTTTTTTTTTTTTTTTTTTGCCTTTTTATTCTAATCATGAGCAACTCCCAGGGCAAATCTTTCCTTTTATGGTGCAAAATTAACGATGGATTGCCAAACAGTTTTCCCGGAATATTCATCCATTCATTCATTCATTTTTGATTGAATCCATTTTAAACTAGCCAGGTTTGTGTTGGATCTAAATCCTGGGAGGACTGATCAAAAGCAGGAATATTCTCTAGACAGGAATACACTCTTGACCAGCTCATTAAAGCTACTGGCAGTAGAGGGAGACATCTTTGTCCATGCAGGTGACCTCAAACAACAGGTCACTGATGAATAAGGATTCTGTACTGTAAATATATCATTTTAAAATATGCATTTTAATAACAAGATTGTGTTTGTCAGAAAGTGAAATATTTGTCAGGCGTGAAAAGGACCTACACAATATTAGGCTGGTGGTTTCTAGAGTATGTTAAGGCTAATTGGCATATCTCTCTCTGTCTCTCTCTGTCTCTCTCTGTCTCTCTCTGTCTCGCTATCTTGCCTTCCTTCTTATGCCAACCTGATGCCACCTCTATCTTACAGTATATAGTTTGTACACCTGGCCAACAGTAGAAAACAGGAGTTAACGTCCAGTTCTTTTCCCCTGTGCTACTTAGTTCCATCTCAAATATTATTATAGGCTAATAAATATTAATTATGATTACATGATAATATATCACTAAAATATCAATAATATCACTGGGAGACAACAAATCTGTTACAACTTTAATTAAATTAAAGAACTGTATGTACTGTACATGAATCATGAATTGAGTATAAAAGCAAAGACAATAAAAGACATATGCTGTGTAGATCAGAGACAGTGATGCACTACATGGGTTTTGGTCACACCACATGATATTTTCACAAATTCACTCAATTTTATGAACATGAATTAATAATAAATACAGGAAAAAAATCTCTTCTAAGCTAAACTGGAACTGTTACACATGATGATTTCCAAACACAGAATGTAATGTTTTTATGTTTCCGCTATAAAAATTGGAAAAGTTCACTCTTCATCCTCCTGCCATCTGGAAATAGGTACTGAAGCATCCGGGCCTCACATTCAGACTGTGCAACAAGCCGTCCGTCTCCTCAACAAAAAGGGACTGGACTGCTACACCAACTAGTAATTGATCTTTTGCATAATATTTATTACTTGTTATTTGCCCCAAACTGTTTTCTATTTTCGCTGCTACGCTGCAAGGAATGTTTACTGTTTACTGTTTCTCCTCCAACTACCTCATCTCGTTACCTCATTACCTCGTCACCACGGAGCACTGAAAAGTGTCATGTTGTCGTGCATTTTACTGCATGTTGTCTCTTTTGTACACGACTTCTGTTAATTTAAAAATGACAAACTGTCTTGTCTCAGCTAGTCAGATAATGAGGTTTCTTAGTTATCTAGATATTTTTGCTAATTTATGTTACTGATTTATGATGTATGTAGCACCTTGGTACTGGAGGAATCTGTTATTGTTGTTAGGAAAGTTATGTTTCGCTGTGTACTAAATGTATATGATTGAAATGTATATGAAACTGTATATGATTGACATGACAATTAAAGCAAACTTGAACTTAAACTTAAACTTAAACTAAACCTGAAATTTACTTCCCCTAATGGTTGCACCAAATAATGTTTCAGAAGTGAACAACGGTCAAGTTCAGAATCTAACAAAAGTCCTTCAACATCACTGAGGCGAGACAGTTTATGTTGGGAAGAATGGGTCAAAATTTCTCCAATCCCCTTGTGGTCTACATTTAACACCAGTTACATGAAAACTTTGGTTATTTTTGCTCCTGGGTTGGGGGAGGTATTTGGGGTGGGTGCGTGTCACACCAGTTGTAAGTGTAAGGCACTTTTTATAAAAGGTTTTTATGTTAAGACCTCCAAAAAGCCCTGGATGTTGGAAAAAAGCATCATACAGTGATATCACTCAATGTGATGTTGAGCAATATTATGGCACTCAGGAAGTTATTAGCCACTTTTTAGCATCGACACGGCTGAACCATTTGTTATATAAAAACCTCTTCACAATTTTGCATCGTCAGTGTCTTGCGATCACATTGGCCTGGTTTGGTGGTGATTACATAAATGCTCTAGGAGGAGTTTATAAAAATCCATTGGGTGCGGCCCACAATAACTGACTTCCTGTTGAGTAAAGCCATGGCATGCACATTTAAAGCAATTCAGCTCAATGAGATGTAAATGAGTGAAACGGGTTTCGCATGTATACGTGCAAGTGCAAGTCGAGATAGGCAGTAAAATCTTGTGTGGGGCCCCATGCCACGCCCAGGGCCCAGCCACTTAGGTGTCCTAATGGCAGCAGATTTCAACCTGTGTGCTGATTTTCATGGCTTTTTGAGCACGATAAGACTACAAAAAGCCCCAGATGCTGGAAAAAATTAAATCCTTAGAAAACAGAAAGAAAGCCCTTCACACACTGTGGACTCTTGTCTTGCCTCTTGCTTGGGCACTAAAAACACACAAGTATAGTAAAAGTACTAGCTTGACAAAGTACATTCAGACTGACTTTTGTTTTATTCTTTAGTTTGGTTAGATACCGTACACTACTAAGCCATACTACTTTGATGATGTCATTCTGATATTTTATCAAGTAACTCAGCTGAAATGCAGTTGAAACATGACCTCTTACATTTGATTAATTGACTCTCAAATCTGCTGTCTTTTGAGAAAAGACACAGTACAGTAGCTTACTTGCTACTTTGTGGTAAATTGTCATAGTTTCTAAACAGTTTTGTTCTGACCTTAATTACGAAAGGGCTTTAATCGGCTGCCTTAACGAGGACACAGTCTAGGCAGGTGTGACTTTTGGCAGCTGAAACAATGCATCACGGGAGAAGCACAAGTGTCCTTGGACTCTGAGAATTACATCAGGCAGTCATGCTGTTGATATGCAATTTTACCGCCGTATCTAGGTTAATACTTTAGTGTCTGATGCAAAAAATAGAACTGCTTCAGGACAAAGCTGTACTTTTACTTAAAAATATTTAATCTATTTCACAGCCCACCCAGTCCATTGATTTGAACCAGGAAAGAGAAATACTATTATTGAGCAATGATTGCATAGCTCACAATGTATGTATAATATGTGTGATAATGACAGGAAGCTGTGTGCACACCAAGCACTGACTGAATACTGGTAGGATGAACTGTCCCTAAGGCTTTGCGGTGCGATTGAGTTGGGAGGAAAAAAAAAAAAAAACTCTGTCTGGTCTGAAAAGTAGTTTAGATTCATCAATAGAACATCTCACCTTTTGCCCAGAAATACTGTACATTACAGATAATACTTTCTATTCAAAGTTCTTGTTTGGACGAATTCAATATCCTTCTTCTTTAGTTATGGAAGGACATTTTAGATCTTAGATTTATCATTAAAATTTTTACAGGATATACAGGAAAATGTATAAGAAGATTTCTTTCTTGAATTAACTGATAAACAAATAAAATCATAATAAATATTGAAATAAAGTGATAAATTCATGCATTTCTAAAAGATCGAGAAGACAGGTTTAATATAAAGATTATTATCAATAGAACAGTACAACTAGGCTTCATTTTGAGAACTTAGATACACATAGATAATACAAACGTTACATATATTATTGTATAAACAAACAAACAAACAAACACGCAAACAATAAATAAATAAAACTAATGTATATAGAACATGGTCGGGTGAGATAAAGACGTCTCATGGGTCTATGATTGTCCAGTTTTATTTTAAAAGAATTATTCATTAATTCATAGCAAACATTAAAAGAAATAATATTGCATTAAAGTACAGTCAAATTACCTAATCAGTGTTCAATAATTATTTTTTTCACATGTCCCAGTTAGGAAGCTGGGGTCAGAGTACAGCCGGGATACAGCACCCTGGAGCAGAAAGGGTTCAACAGTGGCAGCTTGGTGGTGCTGGGTCTCGACTCCACAACCTTCCAATCAGAAAATCAATAACCTACAGCCTTAACTGTCTGAGCCAACACAGGCCTATTATTAGTAGGGTACTATTAGGGTGTTGGTGGCTCATTTATAGGCTCCTCATCTGCCTTGTGGAAGGCCTGGACTTGATTCCCACCCAAACCCTGCAGTATCTGCTGGATGCAGTGCCAGTCTCAAGCCCAGGTAAAATTGGAGGGTCAAATCAGGAAGGCCTAATATGACCAAGTTGTGTGTGGATTGGATGGTCTGCTGTGGTGACCCTTCAATGGAAGCAGACAAAAGACCAACAACAATACTGTTTAACAAACATTAAGATACGTTGTGCTATATAATCTAGTTCTATAATCTACAGGGTGGGTGAAAAGTAATTAGGCATTTAAAATGTTTTTTAAAAAGTCCATAAAGCTTTGTCCTGTACACCTCCTCCTTTGCGTAGCACCACAGGAAAAAATCACATGGGGTGAGATCTCGACTTCCTTGAGGCCATTCATGAGGTCATGAGGTGTGTTTTTATCATGACTCCACACTCTAAAAAGAAATGTTTAGACTCAACAAAAAAAAAATTAGTCTTTTTAAGTTATGACAACTTCATTTGAAATGATATTGAACTAACAAGCTAGATTGCGTTGGGGGAATTAGCTTTTTCTCTTCAGTCAAAGATTATTTGAATTTCCTCTTACTTATTAACTGTTAGACAAAGGGCATGTTTTTAAGTAGATAACTCATAAAAATTATGTTGCTCCAAATGGCTTTACCATATTATTTTAAAGCAATTGTATATGTTGTCTAGTTAATTACTATAATAATGTATATAAAATTTCAAATAGCAACAATTAAAAAAATTAATTGACTTTGAATAGATTTTTTTCAGGTTTCTTTTTTTTGTAGGGTTGTTTTGTTTTTGTTTAATGTAATAGATTGAAAAAAAGACATTAGTTCAACCATTATTTCTGTGCAATCAACTTTTTTTTAATTTTCAATTGCAGTTGAATGTGAACAAATTATATTTAAATCTTGCAAAAAAAAAGGCAAATAAAAAACTTTCAAATTTCAACTGGTCCTCATTAGACATAAGTAAGCATAATAAATTATGCCATCACAGCAAAGTTAGGCAAATCTCCATAAATATAACAGTCAAAAGCCAAGTAGCATGTCATGGAACATTCCAAGAGACTGAGCTCTATATGGGTAAAGCCCACATCAGTCACTTGCAGTAGCTCAGGTTGAGCACATATATTACACCCATCAGCAAAGCACAGCTCCTTGCGATATCCTTTCCCACCAGGACTTTTGTTCCCTCCACCACAATAACCATCCAGTGGTCAAATGCAGGGGTAGATCAGTGATAGCAATTTTCATTACTTGTCGTTCAAGTCTGGCTTCAAACCCGTCATTGTCCTTGTAAAGCAAAAAACAAAACAACACATTATAACATAGGTTATAGTTAGTGCAAATTCATTACTTTAGTATGAATATTAGATATAAATTAAATGTTACTCACCATGAAATATTGGTTATATCGAGTTTGGTTGGCGTATAAGTCTGCTAACACACGATCTTACCACTGAAACACGTCAAGACATGTTCTGTGGATAGGAGGAAACTTTTTAAAGTTAAGACAACTTAATTTTTTTTTCAACCCATTAACAATTAAATTTAAGTTTAAATTACATGCAAAATTAAGTTGATGTAATTACCAACTTCATTATTTGTTCACAACTTATAAAAATAAAGTTTTCAACTTAGAAGGTTCATCTAAATCAATTAATTAGTATTTTTAACTTTTTAACATGGATGTATTAAATCAAGTAGCGGTAAAAGGTCCCCCGAGTTAGTTTTTAGAGTGCAGTCATTGTTCTTCAGCCATTAAATATTGTCTAGTTCACCCGCCCTGCAGTCCTTTGTGCTGTATAATCTAGTCCAATTTCATTCTTTATTTGATTTGTAGTTCCCAACAGGACCCCTAATGTTGGGTGAGTGCTGTAATATAGTCTTAACGACATTGCGATGAAGTCCAGATGAGCTTGGTTTGGAAAGTTTGAACAACTTTGAACAAAACACAACATTTGAATCTTTATTCTGAGCATTTATGCTCATCAACATCTAATAAAACCATCACACAATATCTGAGCAAATCCACAGACCCTTAAGTTTCGAACAAGATTCCAAGTTCTGATCGGCGGTTGGGACGGACACAACAGCTTCAGGCACAGCTCGCGTATCTCATGTCACCCATCAAAACCAAACTGCATCATATCCACTCTCACAGTGTTTGAGTCTCCCACAGGCCATCGATTTGGTATTAATATGGTTTTGAAGTCATTTTTGCAACATTGTGATATGTAGTCAACATTATTCCGAGATCACTGCATCGACTTAATTGATTCATAAACTTAACTTAATCATAACTTAATTCCAGCGGTCCCATTGTACACAACGCCAAAATAACATCACTACATTTTGCCAAACAAACATTACATGTGTGTGTAATATATATTTTGCATATCCATGACATAGATGTAAAATCTGCATCTTATTTTCTCTGGGATCGTAGTACTAACTCCATTTACTGTAAGTGGTCCACCAAGAATTGGGTCATTCTTCTGCGATCTGTAGAAATAACAGCGCTTTTGTCCTATATCGTAATACAGAGTTGATGGATCTAATGATGTGTCCGTTCATGCTTTTCTGACCTTCCTAAATAAATAAAGACCTACAGTAATTAGAAGATGCAATCTGTACTATTGTACATGTAGTACATTAACATAATGGATTCGTGCTAGCACTTTTGCTTGCTGATTTTTGAACAGAGATTGAAGCTAATGAATGATAATGAATGCTGAAACAGTCAAACACAACACAATTAAATGATAATCAGCATTCCCAGCAGCTGTTTATCTGTATGGAACTGTGACAAACAGGCTCTTAACTTTCAGCTAATAAGTCTTAACCTGATTATTTAACTTTGCAAGGATTGTGAAACATTCATACCTCACTTTCATTTGTAATACAATTAAGCTTTTCTTTGTACTTTGTCAAACTTATATATACAAGGGGTGTTCTAGTGAAACTGGGACTTTTCATTGTGCAGAATGAACAGAACACAGTTATGAGAGTAAAAACTCCTTTTATTTCTCAGTGTTTAGCTAGTGCTTGGATACCATTAAGGCCAGGCCATGATCGAACTGCCTTGACGAATGAAACGCTCTCAGGAATAAATGTTGTGGTTTGATCACCAAAGGCGTTCCATTTTTGCAGGACAATGCACAACCTCATATTGCCCACCGCACCACTTGCACATTACAGAAACTCGGCTGGGAGTTATATAGGTAATCTTAGGACTCTAGGACAGCATAGGATCTCCAAGATAGTGGTACATGCTGGAGCTAACGATATACGCCTTCATCAGTCAAAGGTTAGTAAGAGTAACTTTACAGAGGTGTTTAAACTAGCGAAGGTGATGTCCGATGAAGTAGTTTGCTCTGGCCCTATCCCAATGAGACGTGGCGACATAGCTTACAGCAGGTTATGGTCGCTGAACCGCTGGATGTCCAGGAGGTGCTCGGAAAATAACGTGGGCTTTATCGACAACTGGAAGACCTCTGAGGGCAAAGCTGGCCTATTAGGGCGGGACGGTGTCCATCCCAGCAGGAAGGTGCTGCTCTCATTTCTTGTAGTATAGTGCATAGTCTCAGAAGAGGCCTAGTTAATCAGTGACAATCCAGAGCCAAGGCCAGGGAGCAGACAGACAGGCTAAACCAACCGTCTGCTAGCTGCATAGAGTCGTCACTCAGGGTTCATCATATTGAGACTGTGTCTGTTCCCCGAGCTAAACACAAATTTAGAAAGACTCAGAAAGTCTGTTTTAGTAATTAAATTAACATAGACACCACAAACTCAGATCACACTGAATGCGCAGCCGCACCTCTGATCTGAAGCTAAAACTGTTAAATATTAGATCTCTCGCATTTAAATCAGTTATTGTTAATAAAATTATCACAGATCAGGAGTTTGATATATTATGTTTTACAGAAACCTGTATTAAACAGGACGAGTATGTAGCTATAAATGAAGCTAGTCCTCCTGGATACAGCTACATACACCAGCCTCAGCTAACTGGTAGAGGAGGAGGCGTCGAGGTTATTTACAATGATAATCTGACTATCGTACAAAAACACGGACACAAATTTAATGCATTTGAAGTTCTCTATAGTAACATAACAAGTGTAGCCACAAATATTAAATCTGCTCAGTCAATCCCGCTAATTATTATTTACAGACCCCCAGGGCCGTACTCGGAATTTCTCAGTAAATTTGCAGATTTCCTTTCAAACCTCGTCATTTCTGTTGACGAAAGCGTTAATTGCTGGAGACTTTAATATTCATTTTTGAGAATCCAGAAGACCCTCTGAGAACAGCATTTATGTCCATACTGGACTCGGTAGGAGTAAATCAGTGTGTAGTAGGACCACTCATAAAGCAGGTCACACTTTAGATTTAATATTATCCTTCGGATTAAGTATAAGAAATTTATTCACAATTACACTGTCTGAAGTTATCTCAGATCACTATCTTGTCTCAATTAAAGTGTGTCATAGTAATAATTTACGCACAGTACCACGCTACCGTATTAAACGTACATTCACATCAACTACCACACAGAGCTTTATCAGTAATCTCCCAGAGTGACCAGCTTTGATTGGATCACCATCTGACTCCACAGAACTCGATCAGGTGACTGAATATTTAGAGTCGACATTCTGCAGTTAAATGGAAAATTATTAGAGATAATAATTAATTATTCACTAAGCATTGGGTATGTTCCTTTTAAATCAGCAGTTATTAAACCGATAATTAAGAAGTCTGACCTCGACCCCGGTCAGCTGTCCAATTACACGCCGATATCAAACCTCCCCTTTATCTCTAAGATTCTGGAAAAGATAGTAGCAGAGCAGCTATGCTCATGTCTACATAGAAATAACATACATGAACTGTATCAGTCAGGATTTTGGCCTCATGACAGCACAGAGACAGCACTCGTTAAAGTAGTAAATGACCTCCTATTGACCTCTGATCAGGATTGCGTAACTATGCTTGTGTTACCTCAGTGCAGCTTTTGACACCATTGATCATAGTATTCTCCTTCACAGATTAGAAAAGGTAGTAGGAATTAAGGGAACAGCCCTCTGCTAGCTCAGATCCTATTTGACTGATCGTTATCAGTATGTAGATTTAAATGGTGATTATTCTGCCTGTTCTCTAGTGGAGTTTGGTGTCCCACAGGGTTCGGTTTTAGGCCCACTGCTTTTTTCCCTTTACATGCCTCCTTTGGGCAACATAATCCGTAAGCATGATATTAATTTTCACTGTTATGCTGATGGCACACAGTTATACGTCTCAGCAAAACCAGATGAGAGAAACCAGCTTGCTAAAGTTGAGAAATGCGTAAAGGATATAAGAGACTGGATGCTAATTAACTTCCTTCTGCTTAATCCTTATAAAACAGAAGTTCTAGTGATAGGACCGCATGCAGCTAGAACCAAGATTTTATATCACACTGTAATTTTAGATGGCTTTCCTGTTTTATCTAGTGCAACAGTAAAAGACCTCGGTGTGATCACAGATTCTAGTCTTTCATTTGACGCTCATGTAGACAATATCACCAGGATAGCATTCTTTCACCTCAGAAATATTGACAAGTTAATAGAATGTATTGTCACTAAACGATGCAGAAAAACTAGTTCATGCTTTTATCACCCCTAGGTTGGACTATTGCAACGCTTTACTGTCTGGTTATTCAACTAGGTGCATAAACAAGCTTCAATTAGTTCAAAATGCAGCAGCCAGAGTCCTCACTAGAACCAGAAGATACGAGCACATCACCCCTATCTTATCTACACTACATTGGCTCCCTGTGAAATTCCGCATTTATTTTAAAATACTACTTTTGACATATAAAGCATTAAATGGTCTCGCGCCGCAGTATCTGAGTGAACTGTTAGTGTCTTACGATCCGCCACACCTACTTCGATCAAAGGATGCAAGCTGCTTGTCAGTACCGCATATTATAAAAACTACAGCAGGGGGCAGAGCTTTTTCTTACAAAGCCCCAAAGTTATGGAATAGCCTTCCAAATAGTGTTCGGGACTCAGACACAGTCTCAGTGTTGAAGTCTAGGCTAAAAACCTATTTATTTAGCCAAGCATTTTGTAAATAGATTAGCTTTAGGTAAAGGAGCAGATCTGGGGGACTCATGGACGTAGAGTATTCTGGTGAACTGGTATGTTTAGATGCTGTCTTCCCCACTCTCATTGATCACTCAGGTTTGTTGACGGTGAGGTGATTGGTTGCTTTTACATCTCAGGGAGCCCTCATGTCTGTGTTTCCTTCTGGCTCTCCCTTTTAGTTATGATGTTATAGTTAGTCATGTGTCTCGTTGGGATGCGTTCGATGTCTAGGGATGGTTTCACTCTGCTATGAAGACGGTTCTGGCCTCGACTGATGTTTCTCTGCAAACTTGGCTACAGTCGCTCGATAATTCAGGATTGGAATTAGTTAACATTAATTAACATCTGTAAACAACTGGTATACTGAACTCCCTGCCACCTAACACATAGTATGAATGCAGACCAATTCCTGCTTTCTGTTTCCCCCAGATGAGGATGGGTTCCCTTTTGAGTCCGGTTCCTCTCAAGGTTTCTTCCTATTGCCATCTTAGGGAGTTTTTCCTTGCCACTGTCGACCTCGGCTTGCTCATCAGGGATTTTGATTCATACACATTAACATTCCATACAAACAATTGTTTAAAGCGCTATACAAATAAAATTGAATTCAATTGAAAGTTATTGCCTCCATCCCCTGTAAAGTCCTGACCTTGCTTGCTCCAGGCCATTTCACACGTGCTTGGCCCCTTAAGCCTTCCGACCATGGCCCTGGGGTATTGAACGCCTGTCGTGTATAACTAAAATTGTCCCCAGCCTGATTTCATTCATCCTCTTAATCATCTAACTACGGTTCAATAAAAACAGTTATTTTTAATTTTTTTGTACAAGGCAGAGTGTTGCGTGTCATTATGTCACCGTTCATCTGCAACATTTTAATAGACATTAAGCGAATGTCAAACCGGCAGCCATTATTTCAGTTTTTTTTTTTTTTTACACTCAGTATGGCAGTGACGCAGGTTTGTGGGTTGAGAAGCCTGCAATTATGAACTTTAACATGGAGTAAAAGTGTTGGCCAGACGTGCATCATTTGGCAGGATAGCCATAACACAACACATGGCAAATTGCATAAGTGGTGCTTTATATACAGTAACATGGGGAAGCATTTTTAACATACGGAATTAGTCACAGGATGCTTGTAGTGTGCAAGATGTGTACTGTAAGTACATAATATGCAAATGGAACGTCATAATTGCACACAAAATATTAACATTTAGGTCACTTTTTTTTTTTTAAACGTACACCATGTACACAATACAAATAAATAAACACTATTTTCAGATACAATCTTTAAGCTCTAATACTTTTTTTTTTTGGTATAATAATGACGTGGTATACTGTAATTTTTGGGCGACTTTTAAGTGTTGTTATATTTTAATGACTACACAAGTGGACAATGAAGACTTATATACAATGTAACTACATCTCATAGCATTCACAAAAAAAATACTTCACCCTCTATAATAAGTAAATCTAGTCAGTGATACAGTACATATAGGTACAAATGCATGTTTTATTATTTTTTAGTTTAACTATTACTAATTCTATGGATGATACAGAATATTTTACCAAAAATATTGACTATTGACTGACTAGCCAGTAGGCACTAAGGCGAGACAGACACTCACTATGATATTTAAAAGCCTACAGTATATAAGCCTATGAATAAAATCACCTGTTCATGAACAGAGTAATCAGTTATAAGAAGTGACATTAATGTTGATGATATACTACAAGCATGGCCTTAATCTGATGTAAGGTGATATGTTTAGAAGGAGTTTAACAGTTCTACAAAATGAACCATCTTGAAAATATTTTCCTTAACTGCTTGCATAGAACCATGTGGGTCATGTGGGTCTTGAACATCTGCTGGTGTTGTGGTGATGTTGGAACCATTGCTTAAAGGGACTCCAGCATGATTTGAATTTAGTGCAGTAATATGCCCTCACTGTAAACACAGTACATTATTATTCCAATACAGTGGACACTGGAGGTCTAATTTCCTAGACATATTGAAATATAAATCAGTGCAGGGTATGATGCTCCACAAATGAATCTACAGTAGTAAGAATAAATAGCAATGGAATTTGAGCTGGGAATGATTTGTTGTCGTCTTCACATAGCTTTAATGAATGACTCAAAAAATAAAAAAATAAAAAAAAAATAAATACACCATATGGCATTTATTTCTGGAAGTTCTACAGTATATTGTTTCTGCCCTCAGGTACAGAAAGAAACACTTAAAGATGACAAACAAAGACATATCAGATGCAAGTTACAATCATAATTAACAGAAATGTTTTAGGGCACTAGGTATTAATGTTACAACATCAACACATGAACAACAGGATATGGGCTTTATTTTTATGATCATATGTGCAAGAACAAGATTTAACACCACGGCATGGTATATTTTTAGCATCTTTGTGACCAAGTGATTCAAAACTTAAAACAACTTTTGTATTGACCTACAGCATGATGTCAGCGATTTCACAGACACATTTTATATGGACTTTAGTAGTAATAATAATCAGCTGAGTTACAGCAAATATGTTTTGTTGAGTCTATAAGTAATTTTATGTTCTAGTCTCACAAATGCAGAGAACTGAATACAAATGTACCGTACGCAGTTGTATTATTGTAGATGTATAAAATAGACATACACAAAGTTACTCCTAATTATTATTCGTTTTTTTTTTTTTTTTTTTTTTTTTTAATGGACTCAGTGTAAAACGTAAAATGCTGCAGAACATTATAAATCATGTGCAGGATATGAACTACTGCTTTTTCTGCCATCCCTTTGCCAGTCATACAGTTTGAATTGAATAAGTGTCATATGAATATTGTTTTACAATGGGGTGGAAAAGTGTTGTATTAGTATTGTAAGTGATATTGCTTATTTCTGTTATTGAACAGGACCTAAAGAAAGAACTGTCTCAAATCATTCATGCCACAAATCATAAACTTAGTACTATAAGGTTCTATCTGGGTTGGCAAAATTGCCCAGTTTTTCAGAAATGTAATAAAATAATCACACAGACTTCAGATTAATAATATGAAAAGTCTGAAATGTCTACATTGTTTTCCCCACTGACCAAAGACCAATAAAATCTTACTATTCTGTAACATTAAGTCATGGCTATCAATACAATCTCATTAATGATTCTGATTAAATGAAGAACATCTGGGATTAAATTACATTTTGAGCCTATTAATAACTGATCATACTGTGAGTACCCAGGGTTTACTTTTCTTAATGTATTCTTTAAGTTCTAAAACACAAGAAGTATATTTGAATTTTTTTTTTATGTAAATTGACCTTAAGCAAGATTTTTCCTTTTTTAAAAGCATTTAACTTCATCAACCTCCATCAACCTCCTTCAATCCAGTGTTTTGGCTGCACTGAATCTTCCTTTTCACATGTCGAACCAAAGATTCCATAAAATAAAATGGTTCATTTACTAGAAAAACCTGACACTACTAAGCTAAAAAAAAATCGCAGCAGATTTTTTCTTCTTTTTTTTTTTTGACTCGTCTCCGGTGGTAATTAAACTGCCCAACTGTACAGAATGCTGGTTTTGTGATCTTTCTGTTTACCATCTTTGGCCAAAATGAGTGGGTTTGGGGATTTAGGGAGGGCCGCGAGCACGTCGCTGTAAAGTAAATGGATACGCTGGATTTAGAAGAGAATGAAAACTTTTAAATGTTATTTAAACAAAGTGTAGAATCTGTTCTTATCAGTTTAACACTAATCTTAGCTGATTTTATCTACAATATTCTGCCAAAATATAATACTATATAATACATGATTTCAGCAACATTTATATATCTGCTTTCTGCTTAAGTACTTACAAATTACAAATACGAGCATGAATAGCAGACCTGCACTGTATTAAAAAGTTACTTTCTGTTGAGTGTAAACTGATGTGTTGATTGTCTGGGCAAAAAAAGTTTATATGTTGGTTGAGAGATGTTGGGTTGGAGAACTTAATTTTTTTTTTCAATTAATACACCAAAAACATAAATTAAAACAGATTAGTATAAAGAATTGCCTAGTGATGAAGTTTTTGTGTTTAATCATTTTTTTGACCCAAATGGCAGATAGAACCTTATAATATTAAGATCAGCCAATTCTACTGTACTGTACAGGACACCATTCTTTGTAATTCTTGATGACCCACCCCCTACTGTTGCCACGGTTTCCTGGTATAAACACTAAAACAAAGCATATAATAAATATTCAAATGAAAGACTATATAAGCTATAATCACTCATTTCTTTACAAAACAAAATAAATGCCAATTTCTCACTTAGTCTTTTTATTCCTGGAACTGAATGCTTAGGTTATGTCTGATCACATTACAAGCAAACTTCTGATAAAAAACATCAACTTATTAAGTTTCTTTGCAAAACACATTTACACTTCTACCAAATCGCTACATATTGCTGGAGAACTAAACCCCCGCACACACCCATGTCGGTCACACTGTTAGAGTTACATAGACTTTTCATATACTTTATACAGGAGTATCTAGAGTTATTAAATCTTTCAATGATGGTGGCATCATCTGAACAAGTCGGCCTGAATGAGCATCAAAAGATAAAAAGTTACAGAGAAAAAAAAAAAAAGGAAAGTGCTGAAACCTTCTGGGGAGTTGTACATTTTGCACAGTACATTTAACAGTGAGTTCACAGCAAAGGGCTGAAACGGACCCTATGTATCTGCACAAACAAATATGCTCTGAGGTATGCAAATTAGACTTCACGAATCATTGCGTTCAAAAATACAAAATATGAAATACAGTACATGACACAAACTCAAGCTGAATTCTACGAAACTGTATGTAGGGGGCGCTATAATCAGTCAAGGGCGGACGCAGGATCCTTTCCATCAAATGGTACGGAAAACCAGCAGTTTGATGGACGTTCGTTCATGCAGCGCTGTGACGCGTCCTCGTCTTTGCACATTTAGTGAGCCTTTTCGATGGGTTTGTGTTTCCTATTTGTGGTTGCTTACATACATAGGGTTTGGTTCAGCCTTGAAAGGTGCTTAATATAACATTTCAATGTGAATTGGCCTCTACTAACCACAACTGAATTGGTTCAATTCATCTGAATCTGGTCCAACCAGTCCACCCAACATGGTGACTAACCTGGATAGTCTCCTGTACAAATGCACGCCAAATGGATGCCAAAAGCTGCATCAAAGTAATAATGTGACACACTGACAGTGACACAGTATTTTTTTTTTATAAATGCCTTCATACCATGTCACTTCCCTGGCCCACATGTAGATCTTGCAGTTATTCTGTGCAGCTTGCAGCAGATCAGGAAAACTTCAATCAGACACAGAAGGACCTTCTTTGACACCAAGTTGGTTAACTGGTTTAACAATTCAGAAAGCAACCAATAGAGTTCTACTCATGGTCCCAGAATTGGTCAGTAAGACCCTGGGGTCCACTGTGCACTTGCTAGTGGTTGAGAAGCACGGGCTACTCCCTTCCCTGGAAGACTTTCTGTCTGACCCCCAGCCAGTCTTTCTTTCCTGTGCGTTTGCCCGTCAGAGCAGTGAGCAACTCAATGTGCAAACATTGTAGCAGTCCAGAAAACTCATCATCTTCTCATAGTCTATACCGCGCTATCCTGTTTTCAGAGTTGCAGTGGGCCTGGAGCCTATCCCAGTAGACGAGGTGGGGTACACCCTGGACAGGGTGCCAATCCATCACAGGGCACACACACATACTACGGGCAATTTGGGAACACCAATTACCAACCTGCAGGTCTTTGGACCATGGGAGAAAACCTGAGTACCCAGAGGAAACCCACCAAGCACGGGGAGAAAATGCAAACTCCATGCACACAGAGACAGGAATCGAGCCTGGCCGAGAATCGAACCCGGACCCTGGAGGTGCAAGGCGACAGTGCTAACCACTACACCACTGTGCCGCCTGTCAAGGAAACTATCCTAAATAATACAGTCTGTTCTATATGGGCACTTTATTTAGATCAAAGCTATAAGATGGCCCTCCGATACCAATCCAGTATAAATGGATCTGTATTGAAGGGCCATCTGAGCTAACCATGGCAGAGTGAATATCACTTCAGTGGTAGCTTTTCGGAAATTTGAATGCCTAATTCCACCATGTAATAAATTGGCTTGGGTTTGGACAGGCAGAGAGTGAAGGCCTCTCCATACAACCTTTCAAAAGAGATGGTGCTCCGTAATTGGTATGGGAAGACAGCTGGAGAACCACCAGAGGAAATGGTACTGTATGGGAAAACTGCATGCCCAGATGTTAAGCTCCCCTTGAATGCACTGGAGGCCAAATGACTCTGGAGTAACCTTATGGCTAAACCCATAGTTTCTCCCTCGAGCATATTAATTTCATGGAGGTCAATTTCCAAAATGTTTCCTAATGCATCCAGCACATAGCTCATGGTAGTATCTGAACCACAAGTCCAGTTCATCAGGCAAGTTATTCATCTGTCAGAGCTCAAAGAGTCTAGGTGCTTTCCTTGTCTAAGCAGAGACCTACTGGGTGACAGAAGTCATCACACAGCCTATAAACAGACTGTTGATGTGCCACGGTGTGAAGGTATTTATAGCAAACCCTACATCACTGTCAGTTTGACTTTGTTGAAGGTCTCGGCATGGCTGTACAGGTGCACTACGTCTGAAATGAACATCCTTACTGATACGGATAAAATAAATAACTCTGTTGTACGTTGTGAGCTTTCAGGCGAGGTGGCCTATTTATGTTCAAGTGGAGTGATATAAATAGTGGTCATCCACAAAACAGGGCTGGAAAATATGGACAAGACTAATATTCTCAGGAGGTGGTGATGCGCTTGATTTGGGGGTTAAAAATACGACTGCACTGGCAAATGTCACACCCAGTTTTTTCACCATTCTACCATCATTCATTTATGAACCTCAAAGTAGCAACAGTGAGCTAACATGATAAAAATGTCTAACTAAAATGGCAACTGGCTGGCATAAATACACAAACTACACTTACATCTGCATGATAATTGAGCCCTATATGTTTATCACTGTTTTTGAAAAAAAAAAAAAAAAAACACAACAATTGCGTTCAAATAAGCGCAACGTTTTTCGGTTTGATGGACAAGCATGGACCGCAGGTTTACCAGATGTTACAGTGGTTTTGTTACACATTGTTCAAAGACAATATCAAAATGAACTCGGCAAGATTAAGAAAAAAACGTATCCAGAATTGGTGGGTTTCTGGCCCATTTGAGTCTGACGTACTCAGACTTGTGTCCCAGAACTGTATACAGTATTACAAACAAACTGCACAGACTCCCACTGTTCCCATAATGCACTGCAGATGAGCGCAACTCTTAAATTTCTACAATCTCATAGTCTTCTCGACCGTTTGTTTGTGTCATAAGCTTATAACTATACCATTAAATTGCATTATAATGAAACAGACAGAGGCCAGATTATAAAATGAACTACTTGTTGCTCTGGACTGAGTCCCACACCATCTTTTTCATGCACAGTCATTCCTGAAAAGGAAAAAACAAAAGTACAGATCCTACACATGGGCCCCAGGCAGATGGCCAGATGTAGCTCCGGCGATGTCAGGCCCTTAGGAGAAGAAAACTCTCAGACCTCTTTCCGTCTTCCATTACTCTAGTCTGGCTCAGATCAGCTGCCTACGTCGTCCCTCTCACACGGTGACCTCGGTCTTGCTGTTGCTGATGAAGTATGGGTGGGGAGGCAAGTAATGCTGGCTGTTTGAGCTCAGCTCATTGACCTGCTCCAGGAGTGTGCTGTGCTTTTTCGGGGCATACGTGTGACGGCGCCCAAGGACGTCTGATCCCTCCCGGCTCCTCAGCATGCCTGGAGTAGAAATAGTGTTGGAGCTGTAAGGCAGCGGGTGTGAGCCCGACACCCTGACGCTCTTGGCCTTGTGTCCGTTTTGTTTTTGGCAAGTCAACTCTGGGCCGTAAGGGTTGGTTGGCTCCGGCTCAAGTTGCACTGGGAGCAGGGGTAGTGTGCCTGCCTTGGTCGTCAATTCCGCCCCGTGCCTCCGATTTGTGTAAAAGTTCTCATTAGCTTTCTCAGCTGAAAACACAAGCAAGGAAACAACAAAGGGTGTTCAAAGTGTGCCAATAAAATCGGCAAAGCTGCTTTATATGCAAAACTTAACGTAAACATGCTGTAATTAGTTTTTCTCCATTTAGCGCTACACCCAAGTTCTGTCCCTCTGAGAAATAGATTTGTAACAAAAAGGCTGTAGTTATAAACAGATGGAGTTCAGAAAAATGTTCTGCATCAGGCTTTAACAACTTTGCAAAGTATCTAAATATTATTAGTTATTAGGCCAATGCTTATTATGCAGATTATTCGTTTGGCCAATGCTTATTCTCTTCATTATTATGCATCTATAGTTAACATCTAGTCATCTTTCTACTGTAGTTGAAGAACAATGGTGAAAAATCAACAAAGACAGTAATCCAAGATCTGGATAAAACCGAGGCGCTTGGTGATGCTAACATTCTTTTTCATTAACAGTAAAACAATCCAGAGTATCTCTAAACATCAGCTGTTAACCCGCAGGATTTTGAATACAAATCTACATACAAATGTATTCGCTGATGCAGCTACTGTATATCAAGCATTAGTTTCCATAATGTTCGGTTTCAGTTCTTTCAACTGTCTAATGCTTTAATTGGGACGCCCACAAAACAAGGTGGTTTATAAGACAAAGGAGCGTTTGTCACTCTGTACAGACATTTAGAGAGATTAAATTGAATTGTGTGTTTGGTTATCAGTTCAGTTTTAATCAGAATTTTGTATGTAGTTTTTTTACTCTTTCACCATTTGTTTTTTTAATTGTTTACATAATTACTGGTTGAATATTAGTTTTCAGTACTTGATGGTTATCGTCAACTTTACGTCTTCTACGTTATTTACTTCCTAATAGACGACTGGGGTAAAATTTTATTGTAACTAATTTGATTGTGGCCCCTGCGATGCACATCATGACAAAGTTTTCAAAATTTAGAATAACTTTGATAAAACGGTGTTACGATAAAGTTGAATGAATGACTCAAACACAATGTTGCAAATACAATCTCAAAATAACAAAATATAAACTTTTATTTGGAGCGTTTAGGCTTTCGAATTCCAATTGGAGATTATGATGGACACAACAGTCATTTCATCAAAGTAATTCAACATCTATAATGTTCAATGTTTAATGTTCCCCACTGTTCCCTGTGAGAGTATGTGTGAAAATTCCACAAATACATGAAAATGGTGCTGAAGGTGATGTTTGTCCATCCTTCAGTCCAGCTGCTACTCGTGTCATCCCTCTTCGTTACAATGCCGCTTCGTTACCTAGGCAACCCGAGTGCCACTGTTTTACTTCCGAGCAGTAAAGCTGACTTTGTTAGAAATACAGTATATAATACAGCAGTTGATTATACAGGACAATTAAGCTCTCACAATTTTAAGGTTGAGACAATATAAGGGCCACCCAGACGTCTCCCTCCACTTCTATCACGCGGTCCGTAGCTTCTCTGTCCTAACATCCCACGTTCTGACATCACAATCATATGGTTTATATCCCGGCCTTGAACAGACTGTGTGAATAGTGATTTAGCTACAGACATTCCAATCAAGCCAGGCAGCAGACACAGGAGGGTCACCTTGGACAAAAAGGCTCATTTATGTACATCAAATCCCCGGGATGAGCAAATATCAGCAGCAACAAGCAGCGTGTCTCAGTCAGCAGCAGGACAAACATTTTAACCCCCAACTGCTGTCACCTCTTTGATTTGTGTCCTCATCAATCCATCTGAAAAGGAGGTTCTTAATGGATTCACCTTAACAAAAAAACCTTGTCTGCAGTCTGCCAACTAATACCTTCTAATGAGCTGGAGATTGATACGGAATAATTTATTATGCATTAAACATTCATGTTGTGTTTCCATCATGAAAATCACGTTTGTAACTTTTACTCTGCACATGGCCACGAAATGATCAAATTTGTTTTTGAATTTGAATAAACTAAAAGTTTTAAATACCTTAAATGAGTCTTCAATTATTGATTAATACTGTATATTTATCATAATTATCAGAAGATCATATGGGAAAAACTTGGTCTTAAAGGGATAGTTCAGGTTTTAAAAAAAAGTCTTGTCTAAGATCAAACTTAAGGTGTAGATACTGTAAGTACATTACCATACTGTAGTTCTTGGTTGTCATCTGAAATGTGAGCACAACTGAAGTACAGCGGTACCTCGGCATACGAACTCGGCGAGCTTTGAATGCGAAATTTTGCCTTGTGAAACCAATTTTCCCATAAGAAATAATGTAAATGCAGATAATCTGTTCCAGCCACACAAAAATATTATCAATATTACCTTCCAACACTGTAATAATTTTTTGCACATGAAAACAATAAAAAAAATTTAGAAAAGACACGTAAATGAAGTAAAATATGACATAAATACCCATCGTGCGATCGACTCCTGGAGCCTGCGCTCGGTTCGCCGAAAATGCTTCGCACGCCAATTTTTTTTTTGCACATTTCTTGCAAATTTTCATGTGCTTCGTATGCCGTGATACCTATACTGTCACAACCACTGTTCTTTGCGAAAACGTGTTCCAAACTTCAGCTGAGACTCATAAGAAGCTTCTGCAGTCCCACTGAACAAAATCGAGTTGGCATCCTTACAGTGTTTTACAATCTTTACAAGCTACAGTGTATTTTGTATGAATGTAACCCTTTTCTTTCTTCATAAATAGCCGTATAGAAATAAAGCTCTATGCCACTGCAAAAGCTTCATAAGAGTCTCAGCTGAACTTTAGAATGCATTTTTGACCTTACAGCTACCTCGACTTTCCCCTTAATTAACAGTAACTTCAGTAAGTGCTGCACTAAGCTTGCCAATGTCTGACCAACCCCCTGCACTCTGCACCCGGGCCTTGAGCTGACCCGCACCAGCACACTGTACGCTTGGAGTCGATATTAGTTCAGATGTTTTTTTAGATGTCGATAAGGACACAATCTCAGTACTCAAGCATGCTTACCTACTGCTTTCAGCGATGCATATTTGTTGAGCTCCTTGACAGACTGGGGCTGCTCATAGGTGTGAGAGCCTTGACCCAGCGACGGGTACTGGGGCATCGCCTGCATGAGGCTCGATCCTGAACCCACACTGTTCATCTGGTTGCTTTCTGAAAAGAAGCGAAGAGAAACGATGACCAAAAGTCACGAGGAACAGCTTGTGTATAACAAAGTGGAGATTTAAGAGTGAATATAAAGAAGCTATAAAGAGGCATAAATGTATAAATGATGTTAGGGACCAGTTGTACTGCAGACTTACACATTGTCCTTTAGTATAGGTTTATTCCCAACTGCACCATCTGTACAACATTTAACCGCTGCAATTCAAGAAACACTTTCTGTTTTTATTGTCTATTCTATTGTTACGCATCATTAGGACTGGCACTTAATTCCACTGTACCCTGTGCAATGACAATAAAAGATCTTCTCTATCGTATCCTCTCCTATCCTACATTTACCAGCAGTTTACATACTGTACATTATCCATGACTCAAAAGGTTAATAATGAAACATTACAGTTTTTTGCATTAGTTCCAGCACTTACTCCAACTTCTGACTTTGCTCCTCCTACTCTTACCTGGTACAACTTGTATTATTGTCATCTGCTTCCTTTCTTCTGGATTGGAACTAAATCTTGCTTATTTCTTTATACTGTTTTTTTAAGGTAATAGTGAGCTCTTGGCGAGACAGCCTTCCAAATCCTTAAGAAAGACATTAAATGGGACTTTTTAATTATCAGGTTTTTTTACCCCCAATTCTGCTTTTCTTCCATATAAATAGAGCTGTGCAATTTTTATTTTATTTTGCGAGGTCACTTTGATTGGAGGTCGATTTGATTCATTGCTGGATCACTTTTTGATTCAGAATTGATTGACTTCAGACTTTTAAAATTATTTAAGTAAAGTGATCAAGGAATGACAAATTCCTTGAAAATATACATTTTGTTTCTTAAATTACTTGCTAAATGCTCTCGTTTTGTGAGCTCATCACATGTTCCTCTTCTTTTGAGTTTGCATGCGGTTGGTGCCAGGCTGCCACCTCCAAGACTGGACTGTGCAGCAGAAGATAAAAAAAGATAAATCGCTTTGTACGAGACATGACATCAACAACACAAGTTATGCAACTTTTATTCGTTTTTTAACACTTTAAAAACTGTAAGACAAATCAGACCATAACCCTTAGTGCTACTGAGTCAAACGAATAAAACTGCAACTCCTAAAGACTGATTCACACCGACAGGCTACTTATGATCCACAGCTCTACATACAGTATGAAGTGTCCAAGACTTGTCCAGCTGTCTAAAGGCACAGGACTGTGCAGAAGTTTTGACAAACTGTCTCATGCGAGAGGCCAGATGGTGTGACCATTATTTCAATCACCCTCATGATTATATGTGTGACCCCAGATACTGTACTCTCATCTATTTTTTTTTTCCAAATGGTGCACTGCTATCCACTCCCGGTACCGTGCTTATTATATCTGTGCTTATTCAATTCTATAGTGTATTGTCCGTGTTATTTTCCCATATCTCACCCTAAATTCACTTGTGTGTTGTTTCCTCACTGAAAACAACCCTGTTTTACTAATCAAGGCAATTCTCCACCACACCACCAGCGGCCCGAACACTAAACACCTTCTTATGTCTCAGTCATTCCCTGATCATTAACTAGATCATTTGTTATTGCTTTGCTGGGACTGGGACTCGAACTCTAGTCACCCTGGCAAGAGCGCTGCACCGCTAGGGAACATGCTGTCGATGGATACTGAATACATAACAAGCACCACAAAAAATACTCACCAACCGCAATTTGCCAAAATTTTTTTTTTTTAAATTGGAGAGCAGACAAAAGGATAACAAAAAAATTCAACATCTGAGCTCTGTTTTGTGAAAGCAGGCATGATGCAGTTTAGATGCTGTACAAACACCACATTACAGTAATTTGGGAGGTCAAATGCGCCTCATGGTAATATTTCCGAAAGAAAATGGAACATAGTAAACGCTGGGGATGATGTGTGAGAAGCTGTTGTGTCCGTCCCCATCTCCAGGTGGATTTCTAAACCCTATTAGAAACTTAAGGCACCATGGATATGGTTGGTTCAAATTTTGATGTTTTTAGGTTATATTTGCAACGTTATGTTTACATCGTTCTTTGAACGTTTTTTTTTTATTTTTATCATCTTCCTAACTTACCAAACAATATTTGTCCCAAAACCATATTACAACACTCATCCAATGTTATGGTTCCTGCTGGGACACTACAGTATATGCTGGGACACGTTTTTGTCACCCAGCAGTTTGTTATAGTACTTCACAGCACACCTCTAAAAAAAACTTCTGTATAATGTTCAAATACAAAAATGAAGAAATCCCCGATGAATATAGAGGCCAGGATACACAGGATCAATGATAAGTGCCCCACTATATCAATATTCACCTTACAGACTAGTCAGGAATACACTCCTGCATCGATTTGGCTCATTGTTTAGGATTACCGTCATGTTGGAAGGTGAACCTCATTTTCATTATCCTTGACAAAAAACAGCATTACACAGAATGATGATTCTACTGTTTTTCATTTTAAAAATGGAGCTGGTCAGGTTATAAACAGCGATTAGTTTCCTCAAGATGTACAGTACTAATCCGAACCATTTACCATGATGCCATTTAAACCACAGAGCTCAATCTTCATTTCAAAGATAACCCGAGTAAATACAAGATGCATTTTTTAAAAATGATGATTACATTAAATAAGGAAAGAAGCTGTCAAACCTATCAGACTCTATGTAGGAAAGCACTTGTCCCATGCTAAATCATGAATGACCTGGGATTAACCAATTTTTTTCCACTTGCCACACCCTGGCCTGGTTACTGCCAGACATGTTGAATCAAGAAATCAGTCAAATAGAACCTGTCTGTTAGAAAATCTCACAAAGAAACACATCATGCCACGATCTAAAGAAATTCAAGAACAGATGAGAAACAAAGTAACAGACATGTGTCAGTCTGGTCAGTCGAACCACGGTGAGAGCCATCACCAAGAAATGGAGAAAACTTGGAACAGTGGTGAATCTTCCCAGAAGGAGCCGGGCTACCAAAATTACTCCAAGAGCACGACAAGTTACATCTGACACAAAATTAGCATGACAAAGAACATCATACCAACACTAAAACACATTGGTGGTGGTGGTGCTGGTGGGCTGCTTTGCAGCTTTATGACCTGGACGACTTGATGGAACCATGAATTCTGCTCTCCGACAAAAAATCCTGAAGGAGAAAGTCTTCCCATCAGTTTGTGACCTCAAACTCAATCATACTTGGGTTGTGTAGCACGACAATGATCCAAAACGCACCAGCAAGTGCACCTCTGAATGACTCAAAAAATAAATAAATAAATAAATCCGATTAAGATCCTTAAACTTGATGCTTGAAAACATTCTAATGTGCCTGAATTTAAACAATTCTGGAAAGAAGAGTGAGCAAAATTCCTCCACAGCGATGTGAAAGACTCATTTCCAGTTTTTTTTTCCAGTATAGGAAGGGGCATATACTTTTTCACAGCACTCTAAATGTCCTTCTATCAGGGACTCTCATCTCTAAACATGAGTCCCATCAGATTGACCTTAGGTTCTTTCTGATTAAGGTCTGTCTATCTCTGAGTCATGTTGGTTCTGAGTGATGGAATCTACTTGGTTCTTCAAGTCCATCAAAGCTGCAGAAATGTTTCAGAACCCTCCACAGATGTGTGTCCGAGGTTCCTCTGGAGAAGTCCAGCTACGAGTGCGGTTTTCATGGCATCGATGTGACCTGACAGCCAAGGAGAGAGGGTTAGAATGCGTGAACAATGACGAGGTCACTGTACCAGTCAGTGTGGCGCTAGACGCCGTTGAGCGAGCATGTGTACTGTGTGGGTGTCACATTCAAAATGACTGAGCAAGTAGGGAAAAAAATCTGCAACAAACATTGTTGTTAAGCTTGAACATTCTTCGACGGAAACTATTCAGGTGATTGAGAAGGCTTTCGGAGACGCAAATAAAAGTGTGGCGCAAAAGAATGTTGAGAATAAATATATGCACAGTAAGAAAAACTATTTTATATACTATATTGTTATTTTAGCTTTCAGTGACATAGCATCACAAATAAATAATAAATATAAGGGAAACCCCCTTCACATGGAACGAATTGGCCAGATAAGTCAATATTAAATTAAGCCTTTATCTGTCACATATACGGTACATTACTGCACAGTGAAATTCTTTATTTGCATTTCACAGCATAGAAAGACCGCAGGGTCGGCATGATACAGCACCCCTGAAGCAGACAGGATTAAGGGCCTTGCTCAAGGGCCCAACAGTAGCAACCTGGTGGAGCTGGGACTTGAACAGCGGACGTTCTGATCAGTCGCCCAGTTTCTTAGCCCTCTTAACCACTGCCCACACAGGACCCAAGTTTTCCGAGCAGAACGTCACCCAAAGCATCACACTGCCTCTGCTGGGCTCACCGGATTTCCATCATGCATCCTGTTGCCATCTCTTCCCAAGAAAAGCACAGATCTACATGGCGTAAAAAGAAAAAAACATGATTAATCAGACCAGGCCACCTACTTCCATTGCTCCATGGTTCAGTTCGTGCCGATTGTAGGAGCTTTTGGCAGTGTACATGGAACATCACTAACGTAGTTCCATATGCAACAAACTGCGATGTACTGTTTGTCCTGAAATCCTTCTATCTGAACCAGCATTAAATTATTCACCAAATTTATGCTACAGTAGCTCTTCCGTGGGACCAAACCAGATGGCAAGCTATTGCTCCCCACATGGATTCAATTCAATTCCATTTTATTTGTATAGCGCTTTTAACAATTGTCTTTGTCGCTTTACCCAATCAAAAGAATCATCAGAGTTTGTATGAAATGTAAATGTGTATGAATCAAAAATGGTCAGATGGTCCCTGATGAGCGAGTCGAGGCCGAGGGCGACAGTGGCAAGGAAAAACTCCCTGAGATGGCAATACGAAGAAACCTTGAAAGGAACCAGACTCAACAGGGAACCCATCCTCATTTGGGGGAAACAGAAAGCAGGAACTGATCTGCATTCATACTGTGTGTTGGGTGGCAGGCAGTTCAGTATAACAGTTGATGTTAATTGATGTTAATATGGAGTCCAGGTAGTTATTGGCAGCGCAGGTACACTTGTAGGAAGTTCCAGTCCTGGAGCGACTGCAGAGCGACTGCAGCCAAATCAAGTCCTCAGAGAAACAGCTGTCAACATCAGCCGAGGCCAGAACCGTCTTCATGGTAGAGTGAAGCCGTCCCCAGACACCGGACGCATCCCAAAATGCATTATTCTTGTTTCACCGGTTCACCCATAGTTCTTTCTTGGAGCACTTTTGGTAGGTACTAACCACTGCATACCAGGAACACCACATGAGACCTGCTGTTTTGTATGAGGTGGTATCAAAAGGTCTCACGACTAGTTTTGTAACACGACAACAGATGGCTGCAAATGGCTGCACAAGGGGGCACCGACCCTCGTAAGTACATCGGGAGCTGTGCAACTGGTTCTATTCTGACTACGCGCTTTACCACGTTTGCTTTTTTATCATGTATAGAAAGTTAGAATAAAGAGCGAACATGAACCTCTGTGTGAAACTGGGCAAATCTGCCTCAGATGTGTTTGACATGAATTGTCGAGTTCACCGCAATGCTGCAGTGAGTCGTTCGAGGTGTTTTCAGTGGCATTTCACCGAAAGACAAAAAGAGATCAGGAAGACCTTCAACAAGTTCAACCCCAGAAAACTTCGAAACCATTTGGCAACTTGTGCCTGATAATCGTCGGGGAACAATCCACAACACCGCTGTCATTGTTGGTGCATCATACGGGACAGTCTAGGCAATCCTCACGTGTGATTTGAACATGCGCCGTATAGCTGCCCAGTTCATCAGCTGCTGATCCAGGAACATCACGTCAAATTCTGTCAACAGTCTTCACAGTGGAAGAGCCCATCATCTCCACCACTGAAAAAGGGAGGCAGATCCGCATCTCGACCGAGTGCATGCTCATGGTCTTTTCTGACATTTGCGGTATTGTGCATCGAGAATTCATCCCCATGGGCCAGGCTGTCGGTAACAAATTCTACTGGCAGGTTTAAAGGCGTCCGAGGGAGGATGTACGGCGAAAGCGACCGGATCTGTGGTGCGTAACTCTCGAAACATTCTTGATAACCCTTCATATATTCTGTGACTCGTTTGTCTAACCAGCCCTTATCAAAGTTGCTTAGATTCTTGTCTGATTTTTTTTTTCTCCTGCTGTCAGCATGTGTGTAGGACTATGGCTACTTTAAGTAGCATATAATGTGGGACATAATGATTTTCAAATCTGCTGACAGGGACATATCATCTCCTCAGCATGATAATTACTTAAATAAATAAATCATATACTCTTGGATTATTATCAAAACTGATGCACAGAGACAGAACAAAAAAGGCATTGATGTAATTTTAAATAAGTCCAGGTTATTAACATTCACACTGTGATGTCTCATCATTTACCATCATTTATTCTCAGGATCTTCTCTTTACATACTGTAGAAGCTCATTCTATGATCATAGGTTTTGTCAGCAATCATGAAGGTCAAAACCTGAATGAAGGAAGCTGATTCTGACGAGGTGTGTTTGTAAAGTGCAGGAATTTGTAGGGAAGATGGAGACTTACATAATTGGACTGGCTCAACTCCCCTCCTCTCCCTCTCTCTCACCATGTTCTCTATCACCTAGCTTATTTTCAGTTTTGTTTGGGATGTTCTCCAATACAATACAGCCACGAGCCTTTAATCAACCATGGAGCTTAAGTCAAGCATCAGAACAACATTGCTGTACAGTCTCGATTCCACATTTAGTGCTGAATCTGGTTTTGAAACCAAACTGGTCCTGTTTGTGTATCATCTGTTTGTAAATCATCACTTGAAGTGGTTAGTCACCGGGCAAGCGGCCGACAAAGCTGTTCGGATTTGGATATAAATTGTTCCTCAGGTGACAAAAAACGAGTGTCAGTCTGACAGAAATTGCTGTAATTTGCGACGGGCTCTTGAACAGAACAGGCATTCGTCCTGGTGAGAGGACATGTCAGCTATCACCAAAATGTCACCCAGGCTTCTTTTCCCATCATTCTTCCCTGGCACACACTTTGATTGGATTTTCGGCCATTTCTGCAGACAGCAACATAATGAATATGCCAGCATTAGTTACACATGCTTCCTGGTCTATGGCTCTGCAGCCTGCAGACGGCACATTTCACACGGCCACTAAAGCCCGATTACAGTCAGCTGTCAAGGCCAGGAGGCAGTATTTCACAAACAAGACCGTAGTGTCTCTACTGACTGTGAAACCAAGTATCTCAGATTCATGCTGGTGTAAAAAGAACATTTCAAAACATCTAACATCAAAAAAAAATACCATGCATTCCCACTACTCTACACAGTCAACAGTTGTTTACAGCTCTAACAGAAATAGTCCAGACCGTCACGCTGAAATTCTGTGACATGTTCGGAGAAATACCGACACTGTCTCCCTTCTTCCTGTAGCTAATGCTGGAGAAATTATGTGTGAGACTTCAGGTATTACTAGCCAATACTAGCGAAAACGGCTGGGAAAAAAACTTTTTTAACCCACTCAAATTTGGGACAAGACCATTTCTCTCTTTTTTTCATTCATTAATTCATTCATCTTCTATGCCACTCATCCTGTACAGGGTCGCAGATCTCAGAGGACTTTGGGCAAGAGGAGGGATACAGCAAGGACAGAATGATAATACAACGCAGGGCACATTCACACACATTCATACACTGCAGGCAGCTTGGGAACACCAACCAGTCTAATCTGAGTATCTTTGAAGTGTGAGAGGAAACCCACCAAGCACGATGCCTACGACTCCGCCCCTATGACACGTATCATTCTTGCAGTCGTGACAAACCAAACCTAATTGATTTCATTAGCCATTGATTCATTGTGTTACAACACAAGCAAAAGCCGACGTAAATGGTTAGCACTCTTGCTTCACACTTCCAGGGACAAGGATTTGAGTCCCGCCTTGGGTCTGTGTTTGAGTCTCGCCTTAGGTCAGGGATGGGTTTCCTCCGGGTACTCCGGTTTCCTCCCACAGTCCATAGACATCCAGGTTAGGATAATTGGCGTACCCAAATTGAAGGAGTTTACCCTGCCTCCTGGGAAAGGCTCCAGGACCCCACTACCCTGTATACAGGAGAAAGCGATATAGATGATGAGTGAGTAAGTGAGAGACAGACCAGAAATGCATCTCCACATCAGACACATTTTAAGGAAAATGAGGCAGTGCAAAATGATGCTCTTATACCTACACACAATTAATCTGTTCTTACTAAAAGTAAAATTACTATCCCCAAATGTATCCTGTTTCAGCAGGCAATACAAGCTATAATTAGTAACGTTATCCTCACAGTGTGCCTAAACTCGACAAAACAGCTTAACAGACAATACCTTTACAGTAGCTGTTTTTTTTTTTTCTTTTTCACAAAAACCAGCTCAGAGCTTTCCCTGTTTGAAAGAGCAGTCGAATGTCTTTTTTAACCACATGTTGCTCTCACACACTGTGGTCTCATCCAAAAAACACGTCTGGGTTGTCTGTTTTCGGCAAATAAAATGCTGACTCCTGGGAATCCTTTTTTATCCTCAGGAATATTGTAATCAACATGAATCACAGACAAATCCATCCAAATGCATGTGTACAGTATTTCTCATGTTATTTGCATATACACACACACACAACACACAGTAGAGAACTCATTTTCATGATAAATCGCCTTTAATGGCAAATAAATAACACCTTTGGTGGTGTCGCCACGCACCTCCCGGGTCCTGGTTTGATTCCCGCCTCAGGGTCTGTGTGCATGGAGTGTGCATGTTCTCCCCGTGCTGGATGGGTTTCCTTTGGGTACTCCGGTTTCCTCCCATAGTCCAAACACATGCAGATTAGGCCTATTGGCGTTCCCAAATTGCCTGTAGTGTGTGAATGAGTGTGTAAATGTTGACCGGAGGTCCTATCATGGTTGTAAAATGGGAATAAACACAATGGTCACCATTGGCCTCCACCGTCCCTAATGGACTACAGAGGTTACTAGATGGATGGAATGAATTAATACCTTTAGTGCAACTTTCCCACGTTCTCACATATAGTTAATGCAAGGAATCATGGGAAGCAGCAATAATGTTTATAGGTTTATAAGGTTTATAAACTGCAACTAAATGTGAACAAGGTCTACCAATTGTAATATAATATAAATATAAGTGCCCAAGCCTCAAACAAGGGTGAGGAATCTGACCTACTGCATGGCACAGAAGGTCCTTAATTCAAACCAGATGCCCTTTAACACAGACCTAAAAAAATACCAGAGGGCCAACAAACCATCAGCACCAAGCTACTTATGTTGAGATCACTTTGCAATCTTCTCTGAAGTGTTTTCCAATGTGGGCACCTCCACACAGCAGTCTCTCTCTCTCTCTCTCTCTCTCTCTCTCTCTCTCTCTCTCAGTTTCTAAAGAAAGGACTCTCATTCTATTGGACCCACATCATCCTAACATGGAAATCATGAATTTCGTTGTACACCCCAGAAACATCAACATTAATAACAGATGCAGCGTTATTCCTGCTTTCGATGCCATCCGGCTCAGGGCAACCACAGAAACGTGCAAATGATTTTATTTGGGTGAAAAAAGCAGGCATCCTGTGTTATGACAGATGTGATTGATTGGTTAGCGTGTGATGCATGCTCAGATGCCTCAGTGACAACATGTAGAGTTATGTGATACAGCCTTCAAATATCATCACAGTATTTAATAGATTTTTGTGACAACAAGATTTGGGATCAAAGTGAAAACACAAGTTTAATATGTGGTAGCAGTAGTGCAGCTAATCATAACGAGCATCACTTTACCCCCCGCCCCCCGCCCGCCACTCCTCCATCCACCAGCTTTCACATCAGTAATAACGTGCCGTTCTCGCACAGCCACACTCTACTATACAGCAGGTGGCAGATTGCACCAGTGTGGTTTGCAATCCACCAATAAACACAAAGAAGAATAAGTGTACAAGGAAGTTGACTTTTTTGCGGGTGCTTCCGCACTACGGTCTTGATCATGGAGTCCAGTACGCTTGACCCCAATGTTCAGTATGTTTGTGTAATATGAACACATCCGTGCAAGGATCAGTGTGCCGTGATCGATTCCCTCTGACAAGGCCCGGGATGGCGTCCTCAGTCACATGGAGGTGGACCACTGTTTAGAGTGCGACATCATCAGCACATCTGTCTCCTCCACTCCACCTGTCTCACCCCAGGTGAGAGGGCGAAGCCGTCATACCTGGGCATGCTACAAACAAACCGTACCTAGCGTGAAATCAGCCAAAGTTGACCCAGGCATGGTATGACAAGACTTTGGGGTCAAGTGTACGCTAGTGTGAAAGCATGTAAGACATTCACATACCCCATATAGCGTAATTGGGCTCAGAGCACAGGGTCAGCCATGATACAGCACGTCTGGAGTAGATAGATCTTGCTCAAAGGTCCGACACTGGTAACCTGTTGGAGCTGGGGCTCAAACCACCAACCTTCTGATTATTAGTAAATCAATAACTCTGAGCTGCCACTATTTCTCTGGTTAAATGCTTGTGTGTGTTTGGACTTAAGAACAAGCAAATCCCTTATACATTTGATGCCTAATGATTCTTCGTTTCATTTATTGAAACCATAAAAATATGAAAATTAAAAACATGTGCCTTGCCAATTTAAACTTACAAGCAAATTATAGGGATTCTTCAAAAAAAAAAAATCTACTTTTAGGCTTGATGGTTTACATTTTAGCCTGTAGCTCCTTCTGTTTCTGGACTCCTAAATCCAAATGCACCAAGAACAGTTAAGCTCTGTCCATTTTGTCAAAATCCCCAGAGTTTTCTAAACTGCACAAGCAATCAGGTACTTTTGTTTGTACAGTACAACTGCCACCTACCCTGTATAATCTGTACCACGCCAGAATCATCTTCATTATGTTTGATTTGCTCAGATCCTGCAGGACAGTACCATGCCAAATCCTGGCCCAACCAGGTCAAATTTGGAAGATAAATTATGATGTGACATTTAAAATTGCTCTTGTTTTTGTTGCTTTTCTTCTTGTTCGGAGAGGAAAATGCTCATGCTTCAAGAAAAGCTGTTTCATTTACAGGAACTTTCTTCAATCAGCCGATCAGCAGCACACTGCATAAAATCCTCATGCAGGCCAGAAGATTCATGCAAACATGAGAAGGAAAAAAGACGTGACTTTAGTGATCTGTCTCGGCAGGAACACCTGGTGGAGGACGCTGAGGAGGTTTCAAGCTCACAGGAAGTCTGTGGTAGCGTTAATAACCACTTTTTACAGTCATTCTGAGCATAAAAGCATCTCAGAACAAACAACGTGTCAGATCCTCTGAGACTAAAAAGTAAAGCTGAGTTTCTGTGAATCCAAAAACCTCGAACTGCTTTCGTTTCCCACTTGTCAATTCTTTTTCAACGCCAACATGAATACGTCCGAGCAGGAACGTCAGATGATGAGGGCTGTAATATAATCATGATGATGTTCACCATCAGTACAAAGGCAGGACAGCTTCATTTCTCAAAGTAGAACTGAAAATACAAAAAAAAAAAAAGACCTTTATTTGGATTAACATACGATTAACGGATGCAGTGCAGTACACGGTGCCTTCGGTTTCTAACCGGGTTTAGATCTCTGATCAGACATTGGGACGGACACAACAGCTTCCCGCACACAGCGTGTGTATCTCGTGCCATGTCATCTTACTGCTGTAAGGTTCCCTCTTTCATTTTCTTTTAGAAATATTACCGTCAAGTGCATCTTACCTCACAGATCACTGCCACAAGGTGTCCAAACTGCATCCTTTGACTAGCAACTGCCACTTTCACACGACACATTTCAGATATGAAGGTTTTTTTTTCAGTAAATTGCTGTTGTCCACTATTTTTTTGGAGCTCATTGTTAAGTATGCGCATTCATGATGTTTGCATCAACATCAGGTTCGCTCATGGTCCAGTGGTGCGCAGGCAGCGCTCTCACCATGGCCACTGAATTTCGTGTCCTGCTCATGCCGTCAGTTTTGGTATTAATATTGTTTTGAAGTCATTTTTGCACTTTGCCTTTGTTTTAGAGGTAGTAGTCACCATTGCTCTGACGTCGTTACATCAGTCATTCTAACGTTCAAATGTTTGAAGAAAGACTGGCACAACTTTTGATGATTTAATACCATAAAAATGCGTCTTTGTTGCAGCACTCAGACACTCGTCCACTCGATCATGTCGATTCTGTAAATTATGACCACAACGTTTTGGCAACGAAAAAATTCCTGCTGGGACAGACTTACAATGCTTTTGATGATTTTTTGTTTAGTAGTTAAATTACTTAATGCTTATCGCCAGGCTTGGAGAGACGTACCACACCCCGTTACACGAGTTCTCCAACACGAGTATAAGAACAGTATCGTCTTGCTTGAGAGGATTTTCACCAGCAACTGAAAACAAATTAAGCATCATTTCTGCTTTTTATTGTATCCCTAAATAAATGGTGTTAGAAGGATTCAGCCAGTGGTTATTTCAGGTCTGGACTGGTGCTTTTGTATGAGAACATCACTGCCCTTCTAATAGTCCAACTGCATTGGTTTCAAGATCCCAAAATACTGCTTTGCATATTTCATGAGCTCTTGACGGGTGTCTGTATCTCTGGTTTCGGCGCACTTAGGACTGGTCTCGATTGCTTCAGACAACCTTTGTGTCCTTAGCTGCTACAATCAAGTTGTCTTTTCTTTTCACATTTTGTTGAAAGAAAGAAACTAAAGCTCTGCATTACAGGTGGAGAGGTGCCTGGATGTTTTAGTCACATACAGTACAGTACGTGTTATTTGCAACAAAACATCATCGAGCATGCAAAATACACAACACGCACACCACCACAACTTACCATATGTACAGAGTGTGCAGTGATGCTCAAATAACTATTAGATGATATCAGTTTTCCGAAGCTCGATGCTTACATTAAAAACTCCCCATATTATGAGAACACTCCGAGTTATTTTGTGGTAGAACTCAGTTGATTGCATTAATGTCCTTGAGACGAGCTCGTTCCCATTATCACTTATTATTTATATTATCAAGTGCAGCTACAGAGAGTCATTCTTCGGTTAGGAAGGAAAATTATAACACATTTCTCTTTATTGAATAATAACCGTTTTTTTGATCAGTTTATTTGTAACCTTAAAAAACTGACATACAATGCAACTAGAAGGTTTGAAAATTTCTCTACTTCTGCAAAACATTTGGCCTAAAGTGTGATCAGATCTTTAATCAGATACAGTGCTGTGAAAAAGTATTTGCCCCTTCCTGATTATTTTTTTTTTTGTAATTGTCACAATTAAATGATTTAGATTATCAAAGTAATTTTAATATTACACAAAGATAACTTGAGCAAACACTAAAATCAGTTTTTAAATTATGATGTTATTTATTAAGGGGAAAAAAAAGCATCCTCAAGTCAATTTTGTCTGAAGGACGTCCAGGCACGCCAGCAGTGCGGCATCGGAACGCAGCATCTCGTTCCCGCTTTATCAGGGAACAGGGTTACAGATAAGTAACTCGAGACGTTCCCTTTCAAAAGCTACACTCAATGCTCAGTGAAAACGCTATGGGAACGAGAATACCAACGCCGCCGCACTGCAAGTGTCTGGACCCCCAGGTTGTGTAGCGTGTGTGCACAAGCCGAGGAGGTCTCAGACCTAGCTCTGGGATGCTGACTGAAGGATCCGTGAACCCGGAGTAGCATTGACATCCAGACTATAAAATCTAACAAACGTGTGTGGAGAGGACCAGCCCGCCGCATCACACACCTGCTGCTGGGGGACGCCTCTTGCCAAGGCAATCGATGAGGCAATCCCCCTGGTTGAGTGAGCCCTGATTCCCAGAGGCGAAGTGTGACCACGCGCCTCATAAGCTAGGGCAATGGCATATCTCACCCCGTGTGACAGAGTCTGTCTAGTGGCAGCCGCCCCCCGGTTGCGACCCCCATGGCAAATAAAGAGCTGCTCTGACTTACGCCACTGGCTATTGCGGTGGACGTAGATCCTAAGAGCACGTACTGGACACAGTAAGTGAAGTCTCTCCTGCTCCGGAGCTGTGAAAGGTGGAGGACAGAAGGCTTCGAGCACAACTGGGTGCATGGTCGAGAATGGAGCCTTGGGAAGATAGTTCAGGTGAGGATGCAGGATAACTTTGACTAGCCCAGGGGCAAAGTGTAGGCAGGATGGGGAGACTGACAGAGCCTGCAGATCTCCAATCCTACGTACATTCTGAGCGTACTAGGGCATAAGCCCGAGGACAACTTTTCTTGCAGAAACTCCAGCACTGAAACAATCTGGCAGTGAACTGGGTCTATGTGTCTTGCCATGCACCAATTTTCAAATATACTCCATTTGAGGGCATAAGTTCTTCTAGTGGAGGGAGCCCTGGCACTTAAAATGGTTTCAATTACGCTGGCTGAAAGCCCAGCATGTCTCAGTTGGTCCTGTTCAGGGGCCAAACATGAAGGTTCCAGAGCTCGGGCCGGGGATGAAGTATTGTCCCCTGTGCCTGAGACAGAAGATCCCTCCTCACTGTAATCACCCAGAGTGAGCCGTCGAGGAGAGATATTAGATCCGAGAACCACACTCTGGTCGGCCAATGGGGCGCTATCAATAAGAGGCGCAACCCTTGTTGACGGACCCTTGCCAGAACTCCCGGGAGCAGAACTATAAGTGGAAACGCATAAAGGCGTAACCTGGGCCACGTGTGGGCCATTGCGTCCAGACCCAGGGGAGCTGGAGGTAAGGCAAAGAGGTTCACCTCTGCTACGTAAAATCTTTCCCAGATTTGACTGACTACTTCGGGGTGAAGCTTCCATTCACCCTGTTCTACAGCTTGCCTGGATAGCAAGTCTGCTCCTACATTCATGTGCCCTGGAATGTAAATCGGCCTGAGGGAGAGGAACTGTGCCCAAAGCAGAACCTGGTGCGCTAGCTTGTTCAAGCGGCGCGAACGCAGCCCACTCTGGTGATTTATGTACGAAACTACAGCAGTGTTGTCCACCCGCACTAGGACATGGTAGCCACTCAACTGCTGGAGGAAGTGTTTCAGGGCCAGAAACAGAGCTATCATTTCGAGGCAATTGATGTGCCACGCGAGAAGATGACCTCTCCAGCTCCCTTGTGCTGGACGGCCATCCAAGACCGCACCCCAGCCCGTGAGGGAAGCGTCTGTCGTTAGCATCTTGCGATGACAAGACGGACCTAGAGTGGGACCCAAAGTCAGAAACCGGGGTCTGAACCACATAGAAGGGGTACGAAGCCCCCGGCGCGTAACCCTTATTAGCCTCTGGGGGTTGGCCCCTGAATGAAACCCCCTGGCTCTTAGCCACAGCTGAAATGCTCTCATGTGCAGAAGGCCCAAAGCTATCACCATGGACGCAGCCGCCATGAGGCCTAAAGATTTCTGAAAGTGATGAACAGTGACTTTCTGGCCTAGCTTGATTTCCTTCAGGGTGTTGAGAATGGATTCGACACGAGCAGGAGACAACTGTGCCCGCATTGTGACCGAATCCCATGTGACACCCAAATATGTTATCCTCTGAACAGGAAGGAGAACGCTTTTTGTGGCATTGAGTCTCAATCCTAAAGAATGAAGATGGGCTAGGACGACATCCCGATGTCGAAGCGCTAGCTCCTGAGACTGGGCCAGAATCAGCCAGTCGTCTATGTAATTCAAAATACGGATGCCCTGGAGTCGTAAAGGAGCCAGAGCTGCATCCATGCATTTTGTATATGTGCGGGGTGACAGAGCTAGGCCAAATGGAAGGACCCGATACTGGTAAGCTTCGCCCCCAAAGGCGAACCTCAGGAACTTCCTGTGCTGTGGCAATATTTCTATATGGAAATATGCGTCCTTGAGATCGATTGTCACAAACCAATCCTCTAGTTGAATTTGAGACACAATCATTTTGACAGTCAACATTTTGAATCTGGATTTCCTGAGATAGCGGTTCAAGCCGGGAAGATCCAAGATCGGACGCAAACCCCCCCCTCTTTTGGGCACCAAAAAGTACCGACTGTAGTAGCCCGACTCTCTGTCTGGAAGGGGAACATGTTCTATGGCCCCTTTGCTTAGCAGAGTCTTTAACTCCTGGGCCAGCAGATGTGCTCGGTCCGGTTTCACGGAAGTGGAGACCACGCCGTTGAAACGCGGAGGACGATGTGCAAACTGAATCCTGTAGCCTGTGCCTACAGTCTTTTGTACCCAAGGAGATATGCCTGGCAGTAGTTTCCACGCTGCCAGCTTCTCCGAAAGGGGCATGAGCTTTGACATTTCGGCTGGATGGGGGGGTGTTAGGTGTTGGGTATCCTGAAGTATGGCAGGAGATACCCGAACACCCAACTCTTCGTTGGAGACCGGCGCTCCCCGAAACACCAGTAGTGGCGGGGATTGAACACCGGCCTCCAGGGAGTGCCAGGGAGGAGGCCCTGTTTTGTGATGAAAATCGAGGCGCCCCTCCCTGGGGGGGAACACCCCCAAGGCCCCAGGCGTACAAATCTCAGGGCTTCTTCTTCGAAGAGAGGAAGCTCCTCAGATCTGGTCTTTTTGAGGCAGATTTCTGAGAAGGGCGGCGAGCCCCACCCCAGTTTTTACGAGGGGGTGTGCGGCTGGTCACGCTCTCCTTCTGGACCTCATGCCAGATAGGAGCCAGACCTGGCCGGGGCCGGGTGGCGGACGGTCCCGGTTCTTGAGCACGGCGGGGAAGGAACCTCCCAAAAGCCTGTTCATATAGCTTTGCCTCCCGAAACCTAGTGGCGACGGAATTAACAGCGTCACCAAAGAGGCCGGAAGGCGAGACGGGGGCATCAAGGAGGACAGTACGATCCTTATCCTTGATGCCCAAGAGGTTCAGCCACAGATGCCTCTCCGTGGATACCATGGCAGCCATAGAACGGCCCACAGCACTCTGCTTGGTTGCACGGAGAGACAGGTCTGTGGCTCGGCGCAGCTCTGCAAATGCCTTGTCATCAATAACCCCGCCGGTGCTCAGGTCCTTCAGCAGGTCAGCCTGGTAAGCCTGCAAAACCGCCATGGTGTGCAGTGAAGCGCCAGCCTGTCCTGCTGCCTGAAAAGCTTTACCCACCAAAGCAGATGTCAATCTGCACGGCTTGGAGGGGAGAGTAGGCTTTTTCAGGGAGGATGATGTCCCAGGAGAGAGATAGCCCGCAAGCGTCTCTTCTATCTGGGGCATCATCATATAACCGCGTGCTTTCGCATCAACGATATTCGAATAAGTCGAAGTCGATGGTACAAAAACACGCGATGAATACGGTCTGCTCCATGAAAGAGTTAATTCATCATGGAGGTCACCAAAGAAGGGGAGAGACGTTGAGGCTCCTCCCCCCGGCCACCCGACAGAAACCTGTCGTCTAATCTCGAACGCTTAGGGGAATCTCGCTTCTGCGGCCAGTCGATATGCAATCGCTCAACCGCACGCGTTACAACCTCTAATAATTCCTCATAAGCTCTGTGAGCACTGGAGGAGCGCTGTGAGGAGGCTACTTCCATGGAAGCGAGAGAGGAAGATTCTTCCGCTCCTTCACAAGAAGCGCCGGAGCGCGCTTGCGAAGCGGAAGCTAAAACTTCCTGATCCGGAGAGAGCGAGAGAGAAATCGGAAATTCCATCTTGTGCGCGTCTGCCAGATCAGCACGCGAGACCCAGGAATGCGCCGCGGCTCACGGTTTCTCTTTGAAGAAAGCAAGCCGCGCGCGAAGCACCTTAATAGGGAGAAGATCACAGTACTCACATTCTCCCTGAAGCCCGAGGCGAGCGTGTTCTTCCCCCAAGCACTCGAGACAAAACTCGTGAAGATCGCCCTCCGAAAGAGATCTATCGCACGGAGGCACACATCTCTTAAGCAACTCCGCCATATCGGTGAGTTAATGCTGTTATTTTTTATTTTGCTTTCCTTACGGCTTGTACATGCACACGCAAACACAAAATGGTCCTGAAGACAAAAAGATCTGAGGATGTTTCCGGTTCACTCCTATTTATAACCTGCAGGTGCACCTTATTCGGTGACGTCATGCCTGGCACAGGTTATAAGCCGAAGGTATTCGGCGGGTTTGACATGCACAGGCTTCACAACCGGGCAACAAAGAGATGTTGCGTTTTCACGCAGCATTGAGTGTAGCTTTTGAAAGGGAACAAAAGATTTGGCCTTCCAATATGTTCAGATGGGACTGTATATCTGATTTACAGTGACAGTGTTTTGACTCCTAATTCACTCTGAATTTCACTGCATTAGAAAAAAAAAGTCAAAGTAAGTTGTATTTATTTTAGATAAATATACCAAAAGCATACTTCAAGCAAAACATTTCCCAATAATATGTTGTTCTGTTTCAAAATATAAATATGATAGGTATATGTTCATTTCTTACACTGGATTTCCAGTGGAATGGGAGGATCCGTGCTGCAAAGCAGTCCTGGGAGAAAATCTCTAACACTCTCTGATGCCTCCTCCTTTTGTATCGATCTAGCTTGCATACCGTTGCATTCGACATCAGCTTTCATGCATACCTTGTAGAAATGTGTGTTTTATCTTGTCAGTGCCTGTGGCTGCGTTCAGATTGGCCAGTAGTTCTATGGGAAATGACTGCACAGGGCAAAGCAAGGAGGAAGTGATGTGCTGATGATGTTGCAGGTGTTCCAAATGGAGGAACTTTATCAAGTGAAGTTCGCTTAACTGACATTCCTACAACAGGGAGTAGGGAGTCCAGTTTAAAGTACAATGTGGAACAGAACTCAGCATGTTCAAATAAAAATTTTATTTGTCACATACATTGTCCTACACAGTATGATATGCCGTGAAATGCTTGTATGTAAAATTAGAGTATAAATAAATAATATGAAATAAGGATATAATAATTAAAAAATTGTATAAAAAAAGAAAATAGAGTATCCAAATAAGGAATATAAAATAAAAATATAAAGAATTATACAAATATAGAAAATATAGAAAAATTTTAGCTGTAAAATTTACAATATGTACAAGTAATAAAATAGAATTGACACTGGTTGCCACTGTTGGCCAATTTCCAGCCATTTTACTGTACATGCAGGACATCCTCAGGGCCGGTTTCAAGTCTGGGGTGAGTGGTTTACTACAGGAAGGCATATCTGGTGTATAAATAAGATATGTAGTAAATTGTGGATTCAATAATCTGATATAGCAATCCATAGGAAAGGGCCAAAAACAGAGGGGAAAAAATCTGTCATCCGACATTTCTTAACTTGAATAATGTCTCTTCATTATAAAACCATGACATTTTTGTTTTGCAGATTGGATATAAAATATTTGCAGTCTAAATGGTCCTATCTGAATAATCTTAGCAAACTCTATGAATTAGATAAAAATAAATAGATAAAATTCCTCTAAACAACTATGAGTTAAGACATGTTACCTCATGAATATTCATAACCGCTCCATTACTGAAATACTCCTGGCGGGGCATGAGTTCACACAGAGTCCGCAGGAGAACCACATTGAACATGTATCGTCAAAGATCTGCTTCTGGGGGAAATCTGGGGTTAAGGTTATTCTGATTGTCATAGTTAATGTGATAATGTGAATCCAAAGATAAAAACATAAGCAGAAAAATAATAAAAAATATAACAAGTAATTGCAGAAAAAGACCATAAGCAGAAAGCAGTTTCTGGGGAACGATTTTATTTTCAGATGAATCCAAATTTTTTTAGATCTAATAGTGTTTGTGAGGAAAAAGCTTGGAGAAGAACTCCAGCCAGAATGCATTAAGGGTCCTATAAACCACAGAGGAGGCTGAAGAAAAACAAATCTGCAAACAGAAACAAAGCAACAGAAATGTTTGGCAGGATAATTCGTAACGGTGCGGATCTCACGAGGGGCAGAAACGTGTGAACATTCTTTGCACTGTTCAGAACGGGCAGATCCGCAGGCTGCTACCACGCAGAGTTCTGGACAGGCAAAGGAGCAGGCATTTATAGACACGTGGTTGCCAGGCAACGCCGCAATCAACATGAACGCGCTTCACCTGGTGGCGTGTTTATTTAAGGGTCCTGATACGTTGGTACTTTGTGCGATCATTTAGGTAGCACCGGTAAGGTATCAGGGCCAAAGAAAGAAAGATAGAAAAGAAAGAACAGAAAGACAGACAGACAGACAAAGTGTGCTGTTCAGAGACAGAGGAAAAACCCCAGCCTCTGTCTGTCTAAGACACCAGCTAAAGAGAGAGAGGGAGAGCAAGAGAGAGCGTCATGCATCAGTCCAGCTTGCGCACTCAGTTCAAGCTAATAGTGCACAGCACAAAAACATACTGTATAACTTTCTCTCATAAATCTGGCATAGACCCTGAGAGGATATAGTTTTTGTTATGTGTCTGTTCTCATGTAGATGGCGGAGCTCTGTTTATTGTTGTTTCATCAGTTTTCTTTTTTCCTTATAAGTTTCTTAATTAATAATCCCACACCATCTCTAAGTTGATTTATTCAAGATGATAAAAGTGTCCAAAAAAACGGTTCATGTTTTATGTTAAGACACTGGGTAGCTTAAAAAGTATGTTTGTGGTATTTGTCTGTAAAATATCATTGATTTGTTGATTTCTTAGCAGTTAAAATCATTCTTTTTTTCTTTTTTTTTTTACTTAAGTATCTGAACACTGCTTAAGGCCACTGTATGTAACACAGTGTATAGTCGTGGCCAAAAGTTTTGAGAATGACACAAATATTAGTTTTCATAAAGTTTGCAACTAAACTGCTTTTAGATCTTTGTTTCAGTTGTTTCTGTGATGTACTGAAATATAATTACAAGCACTTCATACATTTCAAAGGATTTTATCGACAATTACTTGACATTTATGCAAAGAGTCAGTATTTGCAGTGTTGGAGCTTCTTTTTCAGGACCTCTGCAATTCGACTGGGCTGCTCTCAATCACCTTCTGGGCCAAATCCTGACTGATAGCAGCCCATTCTTTCATAATCACTTCTTGGAGTTTGTCAGAATTAGTGGGTTTTTGTTTGTCCACCCGCCTCTTGAGGATTGACCACAAGTTCTCAATGGGATTAAGATCTGGGGAGTTTCCAGGCCATGGACCCAAAATTTCAACGTTTTGGTCCCTGAGCCACTTAGTTCTCACTTTTGCCTTATGGCTCGGTGCTCCATCGTGCTGGAAAATGCCTTGTTCTTCACCAACCTGTTGTGGGATTGTTGAAAGAAGTTGCTGTTGGAGGGTGTTTTGGTACCATTCTTTATTCATGGCTGTGTTTTTGGGCAAAATTGTGAGTGAGCCCACTGTTACGTAACACCCCCTCCCTTAAGAGTGAACATCTTGTTCACAATTTGAATCATAGCAATGAGATAATGAGTCGGTGTCCGAAAGCGAAACCATTCCGTTCAAAATAAAAGGATCAAAAGTAGCATCCACTGACGAAAGCGAATCTGAACTTTCAGCTGGCTGCAGTGGTACATGAACTAAAGCCACACTCTTAGTGTTCTGTGCTTTACGACGGTTCTTATGAGATAATGCAGGACAGGTAGCGATGAGATGTCCAGATTCATGACAATAGAAACATTCATGGGACTCACTACCATTCTTAGACGGGCTAGCGGAAACTTTAGGGCTACGATAAGTAAAATCACGACGAGGAGGCGAAAACACAGTTTTGTGAGTGAGCACAAACTCATCAGCCAAAACAGCAGCATCAGCGAGCGACGAGACTTTTTGTTCGTTCAAATAAACAACAATTTTGTCCGAAATACAGTCTTTAAATTCTTCTAATAGTAGCAGTTCTTTTAACTGATCAAAGGTGGTGACTGCACACCACTTGTCGAACAAAGCACATTTTTCACGAGCAAATTCTACAAATGTTTGGCTGGCGGATTTGGCATGTTTACGAAATTTTTGTAGGTAGGCCTCAGGGACAAGCTCATAAGCACGTAAAACAGTACTTTTAACAGTTTCATAATCCAAACTCTGCTCTAAACTTAAAGCAGAACACACTTCCTGTGCCTTCCCAACAAACTTGCATTGCAAAAGAAGAGACCAGATGCTTCTAGGCCACTGCAGAGTGGCTGCGATGCGTCCTCAAACAGGGAAATAAGTATCTACCTCACTTTCCCTGAACATAGGCACCAAAGCAATGTGTTTACTAACATCAAAGCCAGATGAACTTACAGCTGAAGATCCACTGGGTGCAGGTGGTTCCCTGGCCTGTACAGGGGCTGCAGGTGCAGGATGCGGTACAGGGGATGATGCACGCACAGGAGACAGAGGGTCACGAACAAGAGAATCTGAAGCAGGCTTATTCCTTAACGCCAACTCCATTTCCTTTCATTTAATTTCCCTCTGAGACTCGAGTTCCACCATACGAAATTGAAGCAGTTGAGCTTCATAATGCTGACGGGCTAACTAGGTCCAATTGCATCAATTGCAGCTCGAGCTTCGGGTCATTCAACGGTGAACCTACTACCGTGGGATCTATGCATGCGGGGTCCTTGGATTCGACAACAGCCTCCGCTGTAGCTGAATCCTCAGACTTACCGGACTGATTTGCAACACCCGCCTCGGTAGGATCGATGAGAATGCCCTGTTTAATCAGCTCCGTCTGAAGCATTTGTTTGATATCACGTTTATTTGCGCTCCGTGGGACCGAGATGCTGTAAAAGTCAGCAAGCAGCAACAAGTCGTCCTTCCTGCACCTTCCAAACTGCTCCACTGAAGGACAAATAACGAACTGGTCGAAACTAAATTTTGTAGCCATCTCAAAGAAAAAACAACTAAACACTCCCCTACCACAAAGACAAACGCCACCAGCCAAACACAAGCGCACTGAAACAAACTGTACAGAGTGAGAAAAAGCATCCCGGACGAGCCCCCAATTCTGTTACGCCCCAGTCTAGGTTGGGCCGTAACAGGAATGAAAAAGGAAAGAAAAAGAGGAAAAAGGGGTGAGACCAAAAGTGCGTTTGCTTAGTGCTTATTTACAAACAGTGAACAAGCAAATCCCCAAAAGGTGGCTGTGAGCTTTAGAAGCTGACAAGGCCAAAACAATAAACAAAATGCCCTCTACCTAATACCAATGTGAAATAACTATCCTGCACCAAAACTAAAGAAAAAGAAATACAAAGTTCTTCCCTTACTCCCTTGCTAAACACAAACCAAGAGGAAACAGGATGTAAACAAAATGGCGTCGACTCCCTACTAAGCCACTAATTACAAAACTATGTACAAATATATACAAAACGTATTTACAATCGGGCAACCAGAACCAAACAAGGGCATACACAAAAACGTAGTCAGAAACGTAGCATGAGGTCATACACAATATAATTTTACAAGCGATCAACAGAAAACCAGTAAGCAAAGACATGGTCTAAAGCATTGTAGTCTGAAGGCCTTAAGTAGGCCTCTCAATCTCCTGGACACCCAATCATCCGGCAGGAGGCGGGACCAACCAAGGACAGGCAGAGCAGCAACCAATAAATTGCAGGTACAATGAAGAGGTGGGGACCTGCAACAACAAGAGAAGATACGCCCCCATCCCTCCACCAGCAGAGACCTAGCAGAAACTAAGCATAACCAGAATACAAATAAACTCAATATCGTAACACCCACTCCGTTGGATAAGAATGGTCTCAGGATGCTTTACTGTTGGCATGACACAGGACTGATGGTAGCCTCACCTTTTCTTCTCCGGAAAAGCCTTTTTCCAGATACCCCAAACAGTCGGAAAGAGGCTTCATCTGAGAATATGACTTTGCCCCAGTCCTCAGCAGTCCATTCACCATACTTTTTTGCAGAAGATCAATCTGTCCCTGATGTTTTTTTATTGGAGAGAAGTGGCTTCTTTGCTGCCCTTCTTGACACCAGGCCATCTTCCAAAAGTCTTGGCCTCACTGTGTGTGCAGATGCGCTCACACCTGCCTGCTGCCATTCCTGTGCAGCTCTGCACTGGTGGCCCTCCGATCCCGCAGCTGAATCCTCTTTAGGAAATGATCCTGGCGCTTGCTGGACTTTCTTGGATGCCCTGAAGCTTCTTAACAAGAATTGAACCTCTTTCCTTGAAGTTCTTGATGATCCTATAAATTGTTGATTTAGGTGCAATTTTACTAGCCACAATATCCTCGCCTGTGAAGCCATTTTTATGCAACGCAATGATGGCTGCACACGTTTCTTTGCAGGTCACCATGGTTAACAATGAAAGAACAATAATTTCAAGAATCACCCTCCTTTTAACATATCAAGTCTGCCATTCTAACCTGATCAGCCTGACATAATGATCTCCAGCCTTGTGCTCGTCAACATTCTCACCTGAGTTAACAAGACAATTACTGAAATGATCTCAGCAGGTCCTTTAATGACAGCAATGAAATGCAGTGGAAAGTTTTTTTCGGGATTAAGTAAATTTTCATGGCAAAAAGGACTATGCAATTCATCTGATCACTCTTCATAACATTCTGGAGTATATGCAAATTGCTATTATAAAAACTTAAGCAGCAACTTTTCCAATTTTCAATATTTATTTAATTCTCAAACCTTTTGGCCACAAAAGTAATACAGTGGACCCTTGGATTGCGAGCATAATTTGTTTCGGAAGCATGTTTGTATATCAAAACACTTGTATATCAAAGCAAATTTCCACCATAAGAAATAATGGAAACTCAAGATTATTCGTTCCACAACCTAAAAATATTCATATGCAAATAATTAATACAAAGTAGAGTAAAACAACTTTCACACACATACCCCTGCACGAGCGAGCACACACACACATACACACAGAGAGCACTCACACACACTTTCTCACTCACCCCGCGTGAGCACATACACATACAAACACAAAATAAAATATGCTTTACACATACATGCGAGAGACATTGGCTCAGTTGTGACACGTTACTCTGGGCGTCAAAACAAGAAGCACATGCGTGCCACATGATACTCAATGCTACTTTGTACTTCAAGACTCATTTATCATGTCAAAATTGATTAAAATGTATTAATGTTATTGCTCATCTTTTGCTTGTGGTTCCACTGTATAGCAAAATCATGGGTCCAGATTTAAGAATTGAGATGTACATTTACAGTTTTATTGTGTATACAGACATTATAGAGATTATACAATCATTATTAAATCACTGTCAATATGGTTGTTTTGCAGAACGTGAAGCACTTTACTGTGTGATTACATTCGTCCACATTTTGAGCGTGATGACAGTCTTCAAACATCCAGATAAAATTTCTGGTATTAATTGTTTATTCTGTTCTCTTTTTCACTTGTTTATTTTTCAATTCAAATTGAGAAATCATTAAGTCATAAATTGTAACTATATAAAGAATGCTTCATTTTTAAGTACTGTACTTTGGTTTATAATAATCCTTTTTAAGTGCTTCAGGATTTCTGAATGAGCTCATTGCTTAAAAAAGCAATACAGTAATCATATTTGGTCAACCCTGATGACGTTTACAGATGTGTTCAGAAACAGGAACATTTAGGCACAAACAAACTGACAACATAATAATGTAGGACATAGTAGGTATAGCGGCTGACCAAACACAACAATCTAGAAAATAATGCTGTAAAAGCTGCAAAACATGTTGAGCTATGTAAAAGCTGCATGCATTCTCGTGTGCTCGCGAGCTCTGTTGTGCTTATGCCATTTAGTCTCAAAAGCCACACTTAAGATCCAAGTGCAAAAAAATGCTAAATGCACTCAATTTTTAAGACTGCTTAAATGTCCTGAATGCACACAACCTGTCACTCTCTTTCCTGTTAAACATTGAGTTTTTGGTGTTTATTAGAGGTAACATTTAGTATTACCTAGGCAGACTATGGAATGACAGAAAAACATTGGGTTTATCAATGTTCCATGTCTGAAAAGGGCTTTTAAAAAATCTTAGTAGATTTTTGGAAATTAATAATGTTGGCTAATATATATTCGATCTTCTACTAAGTTAAAATAGTTTTAATGATAGAGTGACTGTCAAGAAAAAGAACACATTTGTTTGTACCCTTGACTTGATAAAACATGACAAAATCATTATTGCACATTCCGGATCTAAAAACACTCCCAGAAACACTTGAAGAATACATAATAAGTAGAACTACAGATTATGTTCCGTGAAGTAGGATGTTATGTGATTTGAAGACTATATTGTATACTGTAAATTTTGAATTTATACATTAGGGAAGTGGGAAAATTTCACATTAAAATAACGTTAGAAAGTACAGTATTGTACATACATAAGCCAGTATCCTAGCAGCTTATTATGAATATTTATTATGTTGTATATGTCCAATACTATTATACACCTGGCACGGCAATAACTTTGTATACAGGGGACATGAGGTGCACATGTTGAATAAGTACAGTACAATATAGTACAGCCAGTAACATGGGAATTTTTTTTATTATGAATTTCAAGAAATGCATAGCAGGAAGTTGTTTGACGTTGTTTGAAAATTGGTAAAAGTTATTATTAGAACTAGAGGCAGGACTAGAAACATTTCTTTACCTACAACTTTCATTGTATGAAAATAAAAATGTGGCAGTTAAAGTAAACCCTGGCACGCAGCTACATGTTTCCCTGAATATTGTGAATAGGTGAAATTGTGGCTGGTCATATTCTCTAAACACCAACAAGCATTAGCAGCATTTTTTTTTTACAAAGATACAGAACATGTTAGAGCAAATAGCACGAGTCCATATGGCTTATACCCCCAAGTCACTTCTAACATGGGACCAAATCATGATTCATGGGACCCTTAATTGACTCATGAGTTGACTCCAGGCAAGAACAAGAATTTGAAGCTATGTTGGTCACACGGTCATGCAAACTAAAAAGGATAAAAATTTGGTTTAAAAAAACATGTATCGGTCTTTTAACTCTCCAATTTGGCAGTATGCACACAACCAAGGTTAAACTGGAGAGTTTCAAAAATGTTACAATAGTATACCCAGAAAATACATGGCAAGCCTCAAAAATTGCAGAAGATTTGCATATATAGTATTTGCAGCCAAAGGGAGTTCTACTTAAAGTATTGAAGTTATGCAGCCTGCAAACATCTGCTTAGTTTTTAACATTTGTGTCACAAAAAATATTTTGCAACAGATAGGTAAGTTCATTTGTAATTGTACCAAATACACGTTTCAGTCCCAGATTGTAGCATTACAAAATGTGAAAATGTAATTATAATAGTTTTTGTTATTATTTATTTATTTATTATATATTTTCCTTTAAAATATATATTTGAGAACTAACTGTCATGTCTTTATATTACAGCGTTATCTTATTTAGTTGTGTACATGCTTGGTACAGTGGTGGTTGTTTCTGTGAACGCTGTTGCATTATTGGTAAAGGTGATCCTAAAAGCACGTGAGTGAGCTCTATAATAATCTATAACATTTAACAGTTGCTCGGTGATATTCATAATAATATTATTATTGAGAACACATTCCTGCAAACATTCTAGACAGCACGAAACCACTCCCAAATAAAATTTTAAATATAACTGAAAATTTCTTTACTTCTAATTCTAAACAGGAAATGACCAGAGTTCAGTGAATCTTCAAGTTATTCTGCTACTGACTGAAAGTGTCTTTGCCATGTGCTGTCTTGCTTTACAACTATCTCCCTCCTGTAAGTAGATTGCAACTGTAAACTTATTTACTTCCCTCAGTAATCTTATTTATCAAACCAGCAGCAAAGAAAATGTTATTTCTGTGACTTCTGTGACTGTGGTATAGCTACTTATAATCTTTTTTTTTCTTCTTAACTTCAAGGGAGAGAATATTGAGTAGCTAATAAGGGGACAACTGTTTTTAGCTGCTATAATGTAAATATTGGGTTCAATGCTAAAAGTAGATAGAAGTTCAGTATTTGACGCGTTTGTCCCTGGAAGGACAATTTGTGGTTTATGGTATGAGAAGTTCAGTAGTGGAGTGGATGATGATGTGCCTGGAATGCTTATAAGGAACAATGAGGAATTTCAGCTGAGCAGATTCAAAAGAGCCTGGATGATAAGGATGATATCATCCTTAATTTAAAGCACTGAGAACTTCTAAAGAGTCTTGACCAGGGCACTGATTACCTGCCCAAGGTTCTTTTCAGGGCCCATAAACCCCTTTAGTCCACTGTTTCTCATTCCACTATCTCTACTCACTACCAAAGAGTGTTGAAACGTATTATGTTGTCGTGTTGTCACATTTGATAACATAATGCATTTCAACACTCTGTGGTAGTGAGTGTTTGTAGAAATTGTTGGCACATTTGCACGTGCACTTTATGTTGTCTTTTTCTGTATAGGACTTAGATAGTTTCTGTTAATTTATAATGTTAATCTGTTTTGTCTCAGCTAGTCACCTAATTAGGTTTCTTCGTTAGCTAGTTAGTTTTTTTTATTTTATTTATGTTGTATATGGCACCTTGGTCCTGGAGGAACGTTGTTTCGTTTCATCATGTAATGAACTGTATATGGTTGAAATGACTATAAAAGCCTACTTGACTTGACTAGTATGAGCTGAAGTGCGATGGCTTAATAAAGGTGCCCAGAAAATGCAATATATGAAACGTTTTATTTGTACTGTCATGGGGAGTGTTAGATGGTATACGATCAAATGAATCCTCTTACAGATCCTCTTAAGGATCTTAAAGGGCCCAGTATACCATGCTGCCAATTTCCTGGACTCTAGCCAGCTGGGTTGTCTGTATGCGTGGAATGAATTTGCAGCCCTTCAAGAACTGATTCACAATGACCAGTATACCGGTCATCCTCTGGGGCCTGGCAGGCCCATAACCAAATCAAATGAAAGATAGGACGATGGATGGGAGGGTATGGGCAGACCAGACGATCATGTCTGGGGATTCTTGTACTGTGCACACACATGGCAGGCTGCCACATTATCCTGGATATGCTTGTCCATGCTGGACCACCAGAATCTGAAAATATAATGATATGCCAAAAATTGGGGTTTCATGAACTGAAGAGAGGGCCTAGGGTCTTACAGCTGATGGGACAGAGTTTCCATGGGGGACCACCACCGGAGTTTGCCTGCTTTTGGCATCACATGTAATCACATGTGCAAGGGGGCCAAAATTCCAGGGGAAGAATCATAGACTGGTGGGTGAGACAAAGAAAAGGCCCATATAGGCCAGGTTTCTATGGTTTTCCAAATTATTAATAGGTCCTTAACACAGTCCAGCCAGTGCCTCTACTCCTGCAAAGCAAATTTGCAAAACCAATTCTTTGGTAGGGTTAGACAGTGAAAAATGCTTGTTAAATTATACTAGGGATTAATGTAGTTGTTTAATCCAGCACTATTCCTGCAGAAAGAAACACGATTATGAGAATACAATTTACATTTCACACGATAAGGTAGAACTTTTAGACTTCGAGCTCTGACTCTGCCACTTAGCTATGGGTCAATAGTAGCTTTATGCCATGTTCAGCATTTAATACAAGTGCAGTTTGTAAACATTGTTTTCTGTCACACAGGGAAATGGAACCAAGAGAGGTATGTGTGTATTTTAGTTGAATGTGAATATATGAAAGTTTTTTTTTTTTCAGTATCCATTTATTATACTAGAATTCTTGCTCCTACTGTTACAGGACAAGTGGCACACAAAGTGGATGTAAATTGTGCTGCTGTAAACAAACTTCGTTGGTGAGATATTACACATTGAATAAATAAAGACTTTCTCTGACTAATATTCAGCAAGATTGAGTCAATCATACCTGTAGTTTTATACTGTAATCACAGCAAATGTAGAGAGGAGAGGGGAGAGAGAGAGGGGAGAGAGAGAGAGGGGGAGAGAGAGAGGGGAGAGAGAGAGAGGGAGAGAGGGAGAGAGAGAGAGAGAGGGAGAGAGAGAGAGAGAGAGAGAGGGGGAGAGAGGGGGAGAGAGAGGGGGGGGGAGAGAGGGAGAGCCATACATGTAAATCTGTACATGAATCACTTTTAGAAAATATCTATCTATCTAACTGTAGCCTGTCTATGTCTTTTTACATACAGTATATACCTAGCTGCACACACACACACACACACACACACACACACACACACACACACACACACACACACACACACAAATCAGTGTAGCTAACATCTACACTGAAATGCTCACATTCACAGATCATTCATAACATTATTACACCTGTGTAATATTCGGCAGTTTCCCTTTGAGGGGAATTATGCAGAATTTGGCAGGTGGTTTTAATGTTTTGGCTGATCAGTGTACAGTTCCTCACAATTATGTCTTACTTTAAACCCAGGAAACAACTGCACAAGAACTCCAGACTATGGTTCCTGCACCTCAGCCCTCAGGGTCTGAGCAGGTAACATGTTTCCCACATTATAGTTACAGTATATACACTCAACATTCACTTTACTATGAACACCTGCTAATTTCTGCACTTACTCAATCAATCTATTTAATTATGTGTCAGCAGCACTAATTAAAACGTATTCAAATAAAGGTCAAGAGTGTTAGTGAAATAGTTGTTGGTGCCAGACAGGATGGTTTAAATATTTCAGAGCCTTTTAATCTCCGCTAACTTTCACACACCACAGTCTGTATAGTTTCCACAGAATTGTTTGAAAAACAAACAAACAAATTTTTGTGTTATGGACAGTTTTTTTTTTTTTTAACATTTCACTCCTCATCATACTGTGTATGGTTTTGTGTGTGCGATGAATAAAATTTCTTTCAGTAATGATTAAACTGGTCAGAGGAGAATCACCAGATTAGTTTAATCTAACATAAGTACTATTATAAATAAGCACATTTTACAGATGTGGCGAGTAGAAGAACACCCCATAACTCTTACCACATTACACCTTGAGATGAACAGGTTACAACTACAGAAGACTTCAATTATTTATTTTCCCATTCAATTTTAATTGTACAGTGCTTATAACAATGGCAATTGTCTCAAAGCAGCTTTATGATAATCATAAAGGAATCATAATCAAAAGGAAACCCATCCTCATTTTCCTTTTGATTAAGGTCCTGGTATAGGTTATACCGGATAGTACAACCATCAATCCCCTATATAACTGGGAGCTCTGAGGGTAAAAGTGCAACTGTACAATAAGAAATGTGTTTTAGGTCATATAAAGTCCACTTCGTTGACATTGCCAATGGTGGAGACTCAGGAAACTATTAAAAAAAATAATCCCTAAACTATTTGATTGATTATAGTCATAAGCCTTGTAAAGAAACCCAACCCAAGTGGGTTTACACCGAAGTAAAAAAATATACTTCTATAAGTAGTTTTACCGCACCATACTTTTTACTTTTACTTGAATAGATTTGTGAGGAAGAAACGCTGCTCTTACTCCGCTACTTTCGGCTCCACTCGACTCGTTACTTTTCTAACCGTGCAGCCGGTAATGTTTCACCAATCAGACGCAACAACAATAATCACATGACTCCATTTGAACTATCAGGTCATGCAGCATAGTGAGGAAAAAACCTTCAGCTGGTGTTCCATAAATTCATCCTACCGGTTTGCTCATGCGCACACAAAGCATCTTTCTCTAATTTTGCGGAACACCCATAACTCCATGCTGCTACTAGTGGGACCTTGCAGTGAGCATAGAATGCTTTTTTTTCATGTTTGTATGATTATATGTTAACTTTAATTGTACATATAATGTTACTTTAACAGTCTATGAATATATAAGCATATTTCAGTATAGAATTAATCGCCTATATACACACTAATATATAATTATTATAATTTCTAAAAAAAAATTTTTTTAAATCAGACATTGCGATTGAAACAGTTACTCAGTACTTGAGTATCTTTTCACCAAATACTTTTTTACTCTTACTTGAGTCATATTTTGGATGACTACCTTTTACTTCTACTTGAGTAATAATACTTTTTGCTGAAACTAATAGTTGAAACTCTCTTTCAGAAGGGTCAAATTATTGTCACTACATCAATCAAAAGAAAACAACTAAGGAGATTACTGAGACTGCTAAAATGTAGTTAAAAACTGTCCTTTACATCATAAAACCTGCAAGGGAGAATTGTGGCTGTAACCTGTTTTAAATGATTGTAATTAGAGATCACTTTTGGTGAAAATCAAATCATACAAAAAATGTGAAATTATGTTTGTTTAATAAAATCAGAATGGGTTTATTTACCAAGTAAATTGACACACATAAGGAATTTGACTCTGTCACTCTCAAAAAAGGACCCAGAGCACTTCAACATGCCTGGTGCTAAGGGAATTCAATGGATTGGCACAGATCATAAAATACTAGCAGTCCATGTAGTTACATTAGTACATCTACCTTAGTGCTTTATAGGTCAATAGTAGTAGGTCAAGACCACCTGGGTTTTAGTCTCAGATTTCTGTTGTTGTTTGACGGGACAATAACCTGATGTGTTCCTGCAGGTGTAACTCATTTGTAAAGAGTGATTATTAGCAGGGGTGCTGAATCTCTTTGCTCCCCTGACTACTAGCTTGCTTGTTTGAAATAGAAACAAATTTTGGTAAAAAAAAAAATACGCCAATTAAAAATAATGCCGGTAAGAAATAATTAACCTCTTCAAAATTCATCAGTCTATAAACTATAATCAGTTTCTAGCATGGATACCAACAGGTTCAGAAAAAAACTACCTCCATCTACTGTATCTCTCTAACTGATGTGTAAACAATTTTGCACACACACCCACAAAGCCTACGTATATCAAAATGCAGAACCAGGTCGTTTAAATTGAGAAAACTTGTCAAACATTTTGGAGCTACTAAGGTTATTTCAGACTAGACAATTTTTTTTTTTTATCATATTTTAAATACATTTTGCACACTGGTGTCGGATAAACTTCTCAAACTGAGTGAGATATGCAGCCTTAGGTGTTGCTAAGAAAACCGTTCCAAGCTATGTGGGGGGGGCCCCCCCCCCCCCCCCCC
>JAAGKR010001936.1:67935-75435 GCA_011419295.1 Clarias macrocephalus
ACTTTTGGTGAAAATCAAATCATACAAAAAATGTGAAATTATGTTTGTTTAATAAAATCAGAATGGGTTTATTTACCAAGTAAATTGACACACATAAGGAATTTGACTCTGTCACTCTCAAAGTACGGACCCAGAGCACTTCAACATGCCTGGTGCTAAGGGAATTCAATGGATTGGCACAGATCATAAAATACTACCAGTCCATGTAGTTACATTAGTACATCTACCTTAGTGCTTTATAGGTCAATAGTAGTAGGTCAAGACCACCTGGGTTTTAGTCTCAGATTTCTGTTGTTGTTTGACGGGACAATAACCTGATGTGTTCCTGCAGGTGTAACTCATTTGTAAAGAGTGATTATTAGCAGGGATGCCCTGCGTGCTTAAGGAATATGACTTCTGACGACCATATTGTCCTTAATTTTGAGCACACCCCCACACAACATATCAAAACATTCATCAAATGCAATGGAAAAAGCACCTAAGTTCAGTTTATGTGGATCTTTTTGGTGCCTGTGCTGAATCTCTTTGCTCCCCTGACTACTAGCTTGCTTGTTTGAAATAGAGACAAATTTTGGTAAAAAAAAATACGCCAATTAAAAATAATGCCGGTAAGAAATAATTAACCTCTTCAAAATTCATCAGTCTATAAACTATAATCAGTTTCTAGCATGGATACCAACAGGTTCAGCAAAAAACTACCTCCATCTACTGTATCTCTCTAACTGATGTGTAAACAATTTTGCACACACACCCACAAAGCCTACGTATATCAAAATGCAGAACCAGGTCGTTTAAATTGAGAAAACTTGTCAAACATTTTGGAGCTACTAAGGTTATTTCAGACTAGACAATTTTTTTTTAAATCATATTTTAAATACATTTTGCACACTGGTGTCGGATAAACTTCTCAAACTGAGTGAGATATGAGCCTTAGGTGTTGCTAATAAAACCGTTCCAAACTATGTCCCCCCCCCCCCCCCTACACACACACACACACACACACACACACACACACACACACACACACACACAGATATGAACTCCTCCTGGAATTGTCTCTAGTTTGTGTTATTATAGACTTTCTGCCAGTTTAGACACGTGTGGTCATTCTCTTCTGATCTCTCTCATGTGAGCTTGTGGCATAAAGATTACAATAATATATATTTTTTTCTTTGCCTTTTTTTTTAGGAATCATACCCAGAAGATGTTGCAGCTGTATGAGCTAAAAGAAAAATGGAATCCTAACATTACCATGAATAGTGTTTAATTTTGCACTAGTCAACCATTAAAAAGTCTGTCAGTCAAGTTTTTTCATTGTTCAAGCAAAAACTAATTCAGGACATCAATATGTTTTGACTGTTTTATTAATATATTTAATGAGGAAAGAATGCATAAAATAAAAAAAACAGGCTACAAATTTGATTTTAGAAAAAAAATAATTATCATATTACATTACTAGAGGATGTACCAATTCTTAAAATGCATTCACTAGAAAAAATACCTCTAGAACTCTCCTGATCCACTTTTTTAAACAGTTAAGTGAACACCCATGCCTTAATGAAAGGTGTGATATTTACAAAAATTTCAGGAATTTTATTTTTCTCCCATGTGTAAATACTGTACAATATCTCAAGTTTTTGGAATCGAGCCTGGATCAACCCCACTCCCCAAGACCTGTAGTTTTGCAGTCACTCTGATCCAGTCATTTAGTCATCACAATTTGCAGATGCTCTTATCCAGAGAGACTTACAAAAGTGCTGTATTTTCATATGCAGTTATATGGCCAACAAAAATGTCAGTTAACTCAGAATATGTTTTATATTTTTTTATTCTTCAAAGTAGAGGCCTTTTGCTTTGATGTCAGCTTTGTACACTCTTCAGTCCCTCAGCAATCTCTCAGTCAGCATCATAAGGTAGTCACGAATTGTTTTCCAACAATCTTGAGTTCCCAGAGTTTTTGAGAACTTGTTGGCTGCTTTTTCTTCACTCTCTGGACCAACTCACCCAAACTATTTCAATTGGAATTAACAGGCAATTGTGGAGGTCAGGTCGTCTGATGCAGCAACCCATCACTCTCCTTCTTGGACAAATAGTTTTTACCTAACCTAATGATATGTTTGGTGTCATTATCCTGTTGGAACACAACTGCAAACTGCCGTAGTAGCCATTTTGACTAAGTTACCAACAGTGTCAATACCATCACTCCTCCTCCTCCATGCTTCATAGTGGGAACCTCACATTCAAGAACCACCAGTATCGACATCTAACAAAGACAGAATGATTAGAACCAAAAATCTAAAATGTAGACTTATCAGACCAAAGGAGAGTTTTCCACTGATTTAATGTCCATTTCTTGGTCCAAGCAAGGCTCCTCTGCTTGTTGTTCTTCCAAAAATGGTTTCTTTGCCACAATTCGACAATTAGCCCTGACTCACTCAGTTTTTCTGAACATGTGGATGTCTGCCGCTTGAACGCTGAGAAGCATTTACACTCCTGCTCAAAAGTTTGGCATCACTTTCTAATTCCATTGTCATTCCTGATTTTTATTTCTTTCTAATTTGTAAAGCAATGCTGAAGGCATTCAAAATACACAATAATCTCCTCTGAACAGTTGATATTGAGAGGTGCTGCTTCTGCTCCGTAAAGCTTTATAACGCCTTTAATCTGAGGTGCTGGTTGTTAATTGGTGATTTCTGAGGCTGGTAACTCTAAATGAACTTCTCCTCTGCAGCAGAGCTCAGTTTGGGTCTTCATGAGAGACAGTTTCACCATGGAGCTTGATGGGTTTTACAAATACACTCAACAATACTGTTCCTGTAAGAACTGTTCCAGAAAGGCTGACCTCCATGTCTTACAATAACTGACTATTAAAATGACTCTGTTGATGCTGTTGTTGCAAAATTAACTAATTCCATGTATGTTACTTAAAATTCAGAAAATTTCTATTATTGTTGTAGAATGTAGAAAATAAATCACTAAACAAAAAGAAAAAAGATATTTGCAAGTGATCCCAAACTTTTGAGCGGTAGTGTATCTGATGTGCCTGTAAATCTGGGGTTTTTGAGGTTGGTCTTGCAACAAAACTGATCCTCTGCTGCAGAGGCAGCTCTTGGTCTTCCTTTCCTTGGAAGGTCCACATGAGAGCCGGTTTCATCATAGCATTTGTTGGTTTTGGTGACTGCACTTGGGGAAAACTTGGGGAGATTTTGAGAGATTTCGGTTAGATTTTTTATTTGTTAAAGTAATCATGGACCGGTCTATAGACTCTGCACCCAGCCGTCCTCTTCACAAGACGTCTGGTGGTCTAAAGCACATTAACAAGGCAAGAAATGTAACAAATTGACTCTTGACAAGGCACACCTGTGAATCGAAAACCTTTCCAGGTGAATGTGCCCCTACTGATGAGAGAATGCCAGGAGTGTGCCAAGTTGGCATTAAAGCTAAATATAACGTTTTTTTGTTTACTACACTAATTACAAGTGTTTGTCCTATGTCTACTTCACTAATTCCATATGTGTGTTTTTTTCATAGTTTGGATGTCTTTGGTTTTAATGTACAATGTTAAAAATAATTAAAATTATGAAAAACAACTGAAGGAGAAGGTGTGTCCAAACAGTGGTGCTGTTAATGTTCTGTGTGTGTGTGTGTGTGTGTGTGTGTGTGTGTGTGTGTGTGTGTGTGCATTTTGTTTATATTTGGACATTTCTTTTTTATATTTATAATATTTTATTTCATAAAATGTATAATAAGGTTAATTTCTGCATTGTTTCTGAATTTTTCTTTTATTTTGTTTTTCTTGCTTCTTTGACCCACATTGAGAGACGATTCACTAGCAAAAAGAGTTATTAATGTTGTCAAAACATTTAATGAAAGAATTATAAGCAAGTTGTAACAAGAAAATGGGAAGGTCGAACCGCTCGTGTTAAAAACTTGTAGTATTTCTTGTTTTAAATTTCGCGTACCAGTTGGTTATTATAATCGGTTTCAATTATAAGATAATAAAGACATAATAAAATGTGTTTTCTATGAGTATTTTCAGCATAAGGTCAATTTTATGGTTTGTTTATGTTGGGTAATTTGTAATTAAGTACATAGTTTAAACTAAGGAATGTATTGTTTAATGTGTTATTCTTAAATCTTGTGTACCTTCCCTCTGGTGTAATGCTCCGTAGCTTCGCCCTGTTTTCAGTCTCTGTTTAACAGAATCAACACACCAGGTTTGAACTAATAAGTCAGGTAAGTCAACCTTTATTGGTCACACATACATTACTGCACAGTGAAATTCTTTATTCTTCGCATATATCCCAGCTTCTTGTTAGTAGGCCGGGGTCAGAGCGCAGGGTCAGCCATTTTTACGGCGCCCCTGGAGCAGACAGGGTTAAGGGCCTTGCTCAAGGGCCCAACAGCAGCAACCTGGCGGAGCTGGGTCTCGAACCTGGTAATACTGTATCTGGATGTTCTAATGTTCTAATACCGATGTCTGTCTTTGGTCAGACAACAGTTTACATTTTTTGAACACAAATAAACTATAGGAGTGCTTTTTTGTAACCTTGTGCAAATGAAATCTGTTGAACTCATGAATAAAATCTGTTTCAGTAATGTAAGGTGATGTAATGTGTTTCAAAAACATGTTATAGTGTATAAAATGCATTCATGTGTAAATTAACCTAAACACCTTTAGTGTATTTGTAACACATTTGCAGTAGAGTATTATGGAAGACTGTGTGTATTATATTATATAATAATATAATACACACATATATAATATAATATGTATATTATAATATAATAATCGGCCAGAAGTATAACAGCCTGCTACTGCTGCTATAAGAATATATTCAGAGTATATTACCAGTGTATTTGTAACACAGTAAGAATTGCTGTAATATAGCAAACTTCAAGTATACTAGTCATTAGTCTGGAGCAAGTACACTAAAGTATGCTTTGGCACGCTAGGATTTAATATACTTAGCATCCTTTTTTTTTTTTTTTACTTGGGATTGCATAGTATCAATATTCCCAAGTAAAATAATTTGACTAGCAATACTTAAAATTTTGTCAGGATTTCGGTTGATTCTGTTGAGAACAGGATTTTTATGGGCACTGCATAAAACAAAAGCTGGTACTGCAGCAACAATAATGAAACCTGGAAAATAGAGTTAGACTGCAGCAGCAGTGAAAACACTGAGTGCTTCGTTCATCTTTTCTTAAAAAAAATATATGTAAATAGGTACATGTCTCCATCAATGTGTCTGCACCAGTCTTTGTCCATTCTAATTCATTGAATTCACTGTGCATCATGCCCATGAATTGAATTACAACTTCTTTATAAAAAGACATTTATGACCATTATGTTTGTTGTTTTGTACTGTGTAGTTTGGGACAACTATCAAAATAATTATCATCCATCAAGCTAATATCCCCATTCTTGAGCCAAATTCGCTACTGAATCTACACCGCTTAATCTAAAATGTCTGTGGTTTGATCTTTTTTTTTTCATAATAATTTCATAATAAAGTCTGATGAATAATTTACTATATAATTTTGATTCCTAAAATATGTGTGGCAGAGGCGCTAACTTTTCACCAAAGCTTGTAGTGAGATTCTGAAAATAAAGGCATAGGTTTTGTGCATACACGCACATGGCGACCCCACATGCCCCCACACCGTTTACCCTGCATGCCCCAGGTTCTGTGTTTGACTTAGTATTACTCATAAGGGAGTTATGAGGAAACTTGTAATTACCTGTTAGCAATTTTTATGCTTATTCGCAGTTTTATAAATGCAAGTTTGTTTCACTTGTCCGTCTGCGCCAAAATTGAGTGTGGGTTTTTTCGTGTTAACGTGTGTTCTCTTATATAATTGTTTTTGGTGGATTAAGTCTGCGGAAATGGCACTGAGTGCAGTAAATGTGAGAAACTTATTTTAAAGTTAGAATGTATGTTTATAGACAAATCTGTGTATAAGAATTGCAGTTGCTGTTAAGGAGGACGGTACTAATGCATTTTAATTTGCATCCTTCAGTTGAATCACATCGCATATGAAGGCGTGTGTGTTAATTGTCTGTCCTATGTCAACAAACTGCAGACTCATCTCTGAAAGAGCCTGGTGTCGGTAGTTCATTTGTGTTGCTAAGTGAAATCCACTAACATATACACTCATAACTCAAACAAGAAATAAACAGATTAAATATATATTTGTAATAAATATATACATGCATTTAACTGTGCAGTCGAACATAAATTGATACTAGGGATGAAAACTACAGAAGAAGTTTTAATAAGTTTAATAAGAAGTTAATAATAATAATAATAATAATAATAATAATAATAAATGAAGAAAGTACAGTCAAATACATAAGAATCATTACTGATACAAATGCAGGGGAGAAGAAAAGAAAAAGAAAAATAATAATCCTGAATATAAGTGGGATTGTGCTGCATGTAGGATAGTGAATCTTTCTCTCTCTAATCATTCTTGTAAGCCTTTGAGTGTCTTATAAATATTGAAAGTGATAATAACTAAACTCTATGCAAATATTTTAATGTCCCTGTATAGTACATACTGACATGTATTTTCCTCTTTGTATAATACTGTATCACTCCCTCAACCCATAATTGATTGTTCTAGCTGGTGCATTTGCATGCAGCTTTTGGTTGTGATTGGCATCTTCACGCAGCTCTAAATGTGTGTTTATTTCAAACGGATTATGTGAATGTTATTTTTCTTCACTTGGAGAGAACAAAGTAAAGCCTACCTGTGTATGTGAGAGAGTGCAGGCAAGATATATGTACCATTCCTCCAATGTCTATAGGTCACCAGCTATCCATTAATGGGACGATATGAGGTTGTTATCATATACAGTGGAACCTCAGATTGCGAGTAACCCAGGTTGCATTCTGCAAGACGAGCAAAAATTTGCGTGGTAGTTTACGAGTTTACGAGTGCGTCTTGGTTTACGAGTATCATGTAGCACGCATACGCTTCTTGTTTGGACGCCAAGCGTCATGTGATCACAACTGAGCCAATGGTTTTTCTCTCTCTTGCGCGGTGGAATTGTGGGTAATCGTCTTCCTTGCTGGGTCTTAGTGCTCTCACTAAGTCTCAGTCTCTCACTGGTATAATCAACATCCCTGCGCGCGTGTACTGTTTACTATAACACTGTGACCATGTCTGTGTGTAAAACATCTTTTATTTTCTGTTTGTATGTGTGTGTACAGCGTACGTGTACTGTTTATTATAACACATGTGTTTGTGCTCGTGTAAAGCAAAAGAAAGTCTCATTAGAGAGGTTAAAGATCTGTTTTCTCTGTCTGTATCAGCCTGCACTTTTGTGTGTGCATGTCAGTGGGCGCCGTGCCCCTTCACACACACACACACTCTCTCTCTCTCTGTCTAATGAAAACACTGCTCTGTCGCGACTCTTTTTAAAGCTAAAGCTAAAATTTATTTGTTAAATTTTTACTTTACAGCAGTGACTCTGTTTGTTTGAGCTCAGTC
>JAAGKR010001936.1:77935-108690 GCA_011419295.1 Clarias macrocephalus
CAACAGAGCTTTGAGGACTTAAAGGTCAAGCTTACAACAGCTCCAGTGTTGGCCTACGCTGACTTCTCCTTGCCATTTATTTTAGAGGTGGATGCAAGCTATGGGGGCTTGGGGACAGTCCTCTCTCAGGAGCAGGGTGGGAGAGTGCGACCTATTGCGTATGCCAGCCGAAGTCTTGGGCCCACTGAGCGCAATATGGTTAATTACAGCTCCATGAAGTTGGAGTTCTTGGCGCTCAAGTGAGCCATGACTGAAAAGTTTTGTGAATATCTGTTGGTGCATAAGTGCATTCTCTACACTGACAATAATCCTCTCAGCCATTTGGCAATGAGGAAATTTTTCAGTTGTTTTGGCTCAAGTCTATCAAGGGCATGGGCATCAGGGCATTGACCGCATGACTGAGCTGGTTCGTCAACGCTGTTATTGGCCAGAATGCGAGAGATGTCAGACTGCCAAGGACACACAGTTGGCACCTCAGAGCTTTATGGGCCACCTGTTGGCAGAAAGGCCCAATGAGATCTTGGCCATTGACTTTACTTTGTTTGAGCCCTCGCGTTCCAGAGTAGAGAATGTATTGGTAATGACTGATGTTTTTACAAAATTTACGCAGGCAGTCCCTACTCAGAATCAGCGGGCTGAAACCATGACTCAGGTGCTTGTGTCCGAGTGGTTTTGCAAGTTTGGTGTTCCTGCTCGCATCCACTCAGACCAAGGCCGTAGCTTTGAGTCGTCCCTCATCCAGCAGCTATGCAGCTTGTACCAGGTTGAAAAGTCTCACACTACCCCATGGCACCCTGCAGGTAACTCAGCAGTGTGAATGTTTTAAGTGGATGCTGCACAATCTTTTGCGTACTCTGCCCAGTTCGCAGAAGGGTGATTAGGTTTCTGCGCTTCAAAATTACTCTTCTGTTATAACATGACTCCCCATCAAGTGACTGGGGAGTCCCCCTACTTCCTGATGTTTGGACAGGAACCACGACTGTCTGTCGACTTTCTGTTGGGCCGTGGTTGGGAGGGGGGCCCTGGTAGTGTTAACAGTTGGGTGTTAGAGCATCAGACAAGACTGCAGGTGGCTTTTGAAGGTGCCCGGGAACAGCTGCATCTAGCTGCGGCACGTCGTAAGGAGAGGCACAACTCTCGTGAAGGTCAGTTAGTTTTCTTTCGTAATTATGGTCTAAAGGGCTGTCATAAGATTCAGGACCACTGGAGCTCAGTGGCGTACCAGTTAGTGAAGGCACCTGGAGCAGGAGGCTCAATTTACACCATTGCACTGGCTAATGATGTGAATAAGGTGAAGCATGTTCATCGCTCGCTGTTGAAGGCAAAGGTAGGGGGGGACTCCAGAGTGCCTCCCCCGAAGGATACGTTACCAGCTGTTGAAGAGCCATTACTGGAGGAGCCTCCCTCAATGGTGGACGTTGATCTGGTTAGGGTGGTACCGGAGATTCGGCTCGCCGCTATTGCGTTGGAGAGTCAGGGCCAGGCGTCGGCAGGCCCCAGTTCAATGGTGGTTGGGGTGGATGCCGCAGTTGAGGCCCCTATGAGTCCATGAGACTATGAGACCCTATCAGGGCAGGGTGCCGTAAGTCAATTACCCATGATCGATCCTGGTTCTTTAGGTTCATCCTATGGTGAGGGTGCAGTGAGACGCACAGGGCGAACTATTGCTGGCCGCCATTCCAATCGAAACCATCTGCCTAGGTCAGTGAGGAAGGTAGTAAGTGTCAAGGCTGTTGATGCGTCATCCAATTCCATGTCCACACTGTTTCGGCCTTGGGCCTAGATTAATTTGGGCTAATCGTCGGGGCGACAATTCAAGAGCTGTGGGTAGATTGTGGCAATGTGATGGGTCCCCTCTTATTGGTTTATAGGTAGGTGATTCCTCACTCATGATAGCCTATCAGAATGGTTGCTGATGATATTTAAGGTGGGAGTTATCTTATCTGGCATATGTCACGACTAGGACCGCCCTTACGGCGTGTGCTTGAGCAGAAGGTATGTGGTTTGTGCATGTAGCTATGTGGCTAATGGAGAGGTGGGCACGTATACTAAACTACCGATATTTTCTTTTCCCCTCAGTGTACTGAATGGCCAATTGATATCTGTTCGAGTCAGACTGTTAATTTTTCGTCAAGTAGGTGCACGCTTCTTACGCGCTGTGTATTGTGGCATCGGGTAGTGTTAACCGGCGTTAACTTTTTCTGCGCATGTGCCCTCATGCGTGGCATTTTATGAGCTGTGAGCAGCGGTACAACTCGCGTGATAAAACGATTCATCCTGGTAAGTGAGTTTCGTTTTCTCTGGTTTATAGAAAAGATTTATTTTACTAATACAGTGGAACCTCAGATTGCGAGTAACGTGGTTTACGAGTGTTCCGCAAACCGAGCAAAGATTTTAAATAATTTTTTATTCGGAAACCGAGCAAGTATTAGTTTACAAGCGCCGAGTATCATTTATCACGCATGTGACTCTTATTTTGACACCGACACACACACACACACACACACACAAACACGCACAGACGCTCTCTGGCCTTTTCACCCCCTCGGAAACACACAGAAACTCTGCTCTGTCGCGATTCTTTTCAAAGGAAAGGTGCTAGTTCATTTGTTTTTTTGTTTTTTTTTTTACTTTACAGCAGTGATTCCCTTAGTATGCGATCACACCAGATCAGAGAGATTTCTTTTCCCCTGTTAAAACGGTGTTTCCGTTGTGTTTGTTTGTTGTGAAACTTAAAAATGATTCCCTTAGTATGCGCTCATGCCAGTGTCAGAGATTTCTTTTTGCCCTGTCAAAACTGTGTTTCTGTGTTTGTGTGTATCCGTTTGTGTGTTCTGTTAGTATGCGCTCACGCCAGTCTCGCTTTTTTTTTTCCGTTAAACCGGTGTTTCTGCTGTGTTTATGCACTTGTTGTGAAACTTAAAAAGTGAGTCCGTTAATATACGCTCATGTCAGTCTCAGAGAGATTTCTTTTTTTTCCTGTTAAAACGGTGTTTCCGTTGTGTGTGTGTTTGTTGTGAATCTTAAAAAGCGAGGTGAGGAGAGGGAGGAGGCATGTTACTGTGTAAAACGAGGCGAGTGAAGGGGTTAATTCCACACACACACACACACACACACACACACACATGGCGCGTGCGCACACCAATGGAAACACTTATCTGTCAGGATTTATGATTTATTTGTACTTTTTTTTAAGATAAAGTGTAGATTAATTTGTTTTATTTTCATTTTATAGATTGTATTAATTATTTTTACGTATTTATTTTTTGGGGCTGTGGAACAAATAATTTGAGTTTTCATTATTTCTTATGGGAAATGATGATTTGGGTTACGAGTGTTTTGGAATACGAGCCCACTTCTGGAACGAATTATGCTCGTAATCCAAGGTTCCACTGTAGTTCTTTTTTTTTCTTAGTGTGATAGGGGTGTCTGATGCAGTACCGGTGAACCGTTCAAAGGCAGAATTATTTGTCTTCTGCATTGACAGAGGACGGCGCGGCTGTTTTTCTCTTCTGGTTTTGTTGTGTTTCGCTCTCTTTTTTTCTTCGCGGATCTGCTCCGGGTTATTGGTTACACCGTGCCGGTGGAGTGTGATCACCTATTGCTGACTGTATTAGTGGTTTGGAGCTGCCCTGCTACTGCGGCTATCTGCATCTGTAATTGTTACGGATATTGTGTTGTGGTGTAGCTTTTGAAGAACTCTGAATTTGGCATGACTGCTGCAGTGAGCATCTAGCTTGAAATCTTCTTGGATATTTCCTTTTTTTAGGTTTAATTGTTATTTTTGCCTTTTTCCTATTTTCTGTTTTCTTGTGTTTGATGTAAAGATAACTTTTCATTATTTTCTGTTTGTTTTATATTGCGTTCTTTTTATCGGATGTATGTGTTTTTGTTCTTGAATGTAATTCTGTGTTGTCAATCCATCTTAGGCACTGTTGGGCTGGGAGGTTAGCTACTTAGCTTGAGTACTGGTGTTATTATAACAGTGTGGAGTGCAGTGTTGCCTGGATTCACGTTTCACCTTGTGTGAGTGTGTGTTTGTGGATGTGTGTGATGCACAAGTGCACCCGTATGACCTGTACTTCATCTAGCCTGTCCCAGCCTAATTTCTGTTTTGTTCTTTTTTTTTGTGAATAGTGTTGATTTCTTTTTTTTTGTTGTTTGTGTGAGTATAGAGTGCTCTGTTTGACCTATATTGTGCAAATATACAGACTACCTTGTTTGACCTATATTGTGCATGATGGCGATTTGATACGCAGCATGGAATGTTGGAGTGGTTTTAATTATTTATTGTGAACTAAAATAAAGTTTTGTACATTGTCCACACGTCTCTCTGGATTGCTCAGCCTACATACCTGTGTGCCTTATTTGGGTTATTTCCCTGGTTAACCTCGGGGTGGCGTAATCGGTTTTAACACAATTTATATTTTCTTATTTTTATATTTTTATATTTCTCCGTGTTGCCACGTGTGGCATAATCAGATCTCCCATTGTGGTAGAGCTTTCAATTCCTCAGCACTGTGCCACAAATGTATTCACCTGTTTTACACAAATTATTGTTTTAACTGTTTGACTAGTTTTGGAAGTTTTTGTAAGTCATGTTTATGTGTTTTAATTGTTGGGGAATTGTTTGGGGTATTAAACAAAAAACATTTACTTTAACAAACTATTTCAATGGGCTAAAATGGGTGACAACTTTGTTTTAAATAGTCAAAGATTTGGGCTAATAATAATTATTAGTATTATTAATATTATTATTATTATTGGTCATAGAAACAAATGAAAATAACAGTTAAACACTTGATCATATGCATCTGTGCTAGTTTGTACTTATTTGACCCATATTTATTTTTTCTCAGCATAAATAAATGTTTTGGGATGTTACTAGGAAGTAAGTGTTCAATACATTACAGTACAGTACAGTGTGTTAACAAGTGCCCTAACAAACATAGCTACAGTGTAGAGTGAGTGCGCTGGTGCGGATTAGAAGATTTTCCACTGGGCCCCCAATGTGGCCATCATTCTTAGTATGTTATGAAGTTTAGTGATTAAAATGGTATGTGTGTGTGTCTGACCAGCTACTCCCATGTTGTTCCTTGATGACAGCGGCCTCTTTCAGCAGGACAATGAGATTGTTCAGACACTTTTTGCAGGACATGAGAAGTCCAAGTTGTTTACCCAAATTCCTTCAAATTCCTCTGATCTCAATATGTTTGAGCACCTGTGGGATGTGAGGAACAAACAAGGGAGGCTCCAACTCTTAGCTTTGCAGGACTTGCTCCTTTCCTGAGCTGGTAAATCCCTTACTTGTGATTTCTTTTACAATAACTGTACGAACAATAATTCTACACAGGATTAGTATGATGCTCTTATCATACTAATGATTGCCTTAGCTAGATAAATCTTACAAAAAACAAACACCAGTTATACTTAAATATCAGACTTAGCACTACAATTACGTTTGGCAGGAGACTTTTGATGAGAATGCTTCGCCCTCACCATCGAAACAATTTCAGTGTCCACTGGTAGCTCACATATATCAGCTTGTGTTTCTGTGGAACAGTTTGGTGCAACTCCATTAAAAAAAATTTGCAGACCTCATTAAAGCATGCTATTCTTTTCTAATTTTGTTAACATTTTTTATTGTGCAACCATCAAACTAATTTTAGATATATAATATACACACACACACACACACACACACACACACACACATATATATATATATATATACACACACACCTTCAAGTGTTCCACTTGTCTCATCTTCCTCGCTATTTAAAATCATCTCTTCTGTAAAAAGGAATGTGGTAAACATGCCATAACTTACACCAAAACACACATCACATTAAAGAAATACACAATTTACAATGCATCATATACCATTTGAGTCAATAGTGATCTTATCCAAATTCTTGCCCTTAAACTGTCCAATTCGTCCTTGTTCTAGAGTCAGAACTTTGCTGATCTTTGCAAGCTGCAGGGTCTTTTCCGGGAACCGGTAGTATTTTCTGTGAATTTGAATATCGTGTCCAAGAAAGTTTGCCAACTGGTCCACATCCATGTCTCTCAGGTTTAAAACAGTGGAAAGAGTTGCTGCCTGTTTTCTTAGTTTTGTTGATGTCAGGGCAAATGAAAAATCTGCACCACATCAAAACTACGGATAGAATCGGAGCCTCTGTAATTTGACATTGCTGTGGGCCTTGCAAAAAGATACACATTTTCTTTCAACACCCCAAAACTCTCCCTGGTCTTCACGAGTAACTCCAATGATTCCAGGATTTTTGGTGTTACGAGAATGGAAACTGGGAATCTTCTTTTCCCTCTGATGACAATCCTTGAAAAATGTCTACATAATTTTTTCTCAACTTCAGGCAGTGCCCAGTCTACATCCGCATGCGAATCGGTGGTATCCATAGATAAAAATGCAGATAGAGGCATACTTGACACCTCTCCTTCTCTACGACGGTTGACCAGGATGATCTCAGTCAAAATGCTCTTGGCAAGTTCAGCCCAGTTTCCAGTTGATGGTTCTGTTGATAAATGCTTAATACACTCGTCTTGTGTTGTGTTGAGGAAAGTGTGAAGCTTTTGTACGTCTTTAGTAAAGGGCAACACTGTAAGTGCATTCCACTTTACTTCTTCAAGATTTCTTCTCGCTGTTGCTGAGATCAAATCACACCAGCGTTCTTTGTGTATTTCTTGAAAATCAGCGACTTTCTGTGCCAGCACAATGTCTTTGTTAATTAAAGTTTTTAGCTTTTGTAAGCTTACTAATCTTAGTTAGGCTTATTCCAAGTTTTTTTGCAAGTGAAGGAGTTTTGTACGTGTTGGTCATATTCCCCAGCTCACGCATCTTTTGTCGGACATAGCAGATGAGCCAGCGGCTGTGATTTCGTCTAGGTTCATGTGGCTCATTGTCTTCCACAATGATTTGCTGATATCTGAGGGTACAGTCTGCGCAAACGAACAGAGAGACTGGACCCGATTTTTCCCAGGTTTTGGAATATAGTCAGTTGGCCTTAATTTAGACATTTTCACATGCCTCCAAAGAATATGATCAATGCATAAAGGTGGTACCCTTGCCCTTTTGTGGCGGCCGTCTAAAAGGAACTAGATTCCCATTACCTGACTTTATCACAGCCGCGTTGTGCACATAGTTGCCTTTGTGATGAAGATCATCAAAAACAAGTTTCCTTTTTTAGATTTTTTGGGAAATTGGCACGCCTTGGCCACTTCTTTTTCTGTTGAATGCACATATTCTAAATGTCTTGCCATTTTACTAAAGGGTTTCAAGCAAAGAGGCAGTAATGTTTTTTTTTTTATACAGCCTAGCACCATCAGCTTTTCTTGCAACAGAACTGACCATTAATCTTGACTTTTTCTGACAGGCCATAGAAGTGCTACAAGCGACGTCACTGTCAAAATCTTCAGACTGTACCGTTAGCTCAATGGCCTCTTCCATATTACATGTAGTGGTGCTATCTGGCACATTATCACTGGGATGAACTGACCAACACAGTTGTAGTGGAATAGATTTGCTGCTTGATGAATCAGTCTCCTCTTTAGAATCTGGGAGATACTCCTCTCCACTGCCTGACGTAGAATCAAATAACTCTTCTGATCCATCAGGAATTGAGTCATTCATCTAAAAATAGATAATTTAGTTAAATGTAGAAAAATTTTTGCTACTTTTGACAGACCCTGCATAATACTGTAGTGCCATTGTCTACCCAATCCAATGGTTCCTAAATGTGTTTTGTTTGTTTGTTTGTTTGTTTGTTTTTTTTTTTTACATGAGATACTAGTACGGAAAAAAACATTTGAAAAGTCTAAAGGCAAGTAATAGGTTAAAAGATTATAAAACTATAAGGTAGTTAAAAGAAATACACTTAAAAATGAAAAACTTACAAGGATACTCTTGGTCCTCCTTAACCTTGGAATATACATATTGTCATCACTGTGGTCTAATGAAGACTGCGGAAAACAATCTCGAAAGCAATTATGTAAGGACAAGAAAGTAATTGACCATTCAGTATAAAATAAATGTACAAAAAAATTAATAAATAATTTAAAAAATTGTGTGTGTAATTATGAAGTATTTAGCCACTGAAGGCCTTTTTTCTAGTTAATGATCTTAAAAATGCAGGTCAATGGCTTAAACTCACCCGGCCGCCAAAACATTCTTTAGGAAACGTTCAATACACTTCAGGTTTAAGTGTCTTAAGGGGACACGGTTCTATATTACCATATCTACTTAACCATCACAAGACGCTCACACACGCACACAACCGGCCAAACCTGCTTTTAGGGGACGCCGCATAAAAACCACAAGCAGACCGGATGGAAACACAAGTGACGGTCTGTTGTCACTTGAAAAGTCACCCAAGTACCGCATTTCTCTTCTACTTTTGTTCTCATGCATACCGGAGATGTATATAGATCACAGATAGTGTTCATGAGACAGTAAGCAGGTAATTAAGTGGATACAAAAGGCGAAAACACGAAACACACACTACTGCCAAAGTGCTGGAGACTTACTTGTTCAAGTGCTGATGACTTCTTTGCACTGTCGCTCTTTAGAAGATCTGCAGACTTTGCTGGTTTCTGCCGTTTCTGCTGGACAGTGTGGTGATCAGTGCTATTTAAATGCATGTTTATCATGTTAAACAGCATATTTGTTTTGTTTTCTCATTTAAATGTAATAGTAAATGGTCCTGTGACCTCGTGACTGCAGTCGCTCGATAGTTCAGGACTGGAGTTTCCTACAGTCTACAGTCTAACGAACTGAACTCCATTTGAACTTAAACACATCTCCTGTTATACTGAACTTCCAGCCTTCTAACATGTACAGCCGATTTGCAACAAATTTTATGGATTAAATTGAAGTACTGGAACAAAATAAATGTTATTATTAATTATGAGAAGCAGGAATATACAGAATTTTTAATTAATGCTTAAATATGGCAACAATATCGCCGGTATACACTGGCTGAAGAATAAACACTACCTAATAACAGACTTTTTTTTTGACAATTCAAATAGCCCTGTTTGCAGTTCAAAGAATACATAGCTATGCTTACTATATAAAAACACCAAGACAGATACCTTACACCGCCAAGGCCGGTCTGCTCCCCCAGAATCATAGGTAATTTCTTCCCCTTGTTTAATGTCTGTTAAGGCAAACAGGCACAGATGTGGGCTTCTGTCCTCTTCAATCTTTTTCATTCTGCAGTTTGGGTGGTTGTGGTCATCATTAACCAGTCTACCAAAAGATCCATCCTCTTTTGCAGCATCAATACTTGATACATAAAAGAAGAGTAACAGAAAAAGCAAAGCATTCAGTGACTGAATATTATATAAATATTCTAGTGTTGTCCAAAAAACTCCAAATTTTCTCACTTATAAATGTTTAAGTAAATAAATGCTATAAAGATTATGTGCAACTACAACTATGCTATCCATTAAATAATTTTATACAAAGTAATTATATTGAACATTAAATTCTACACTAAACGTAGATGGTATAAGCTATAAATTCAGTTTATCAGCTTACCTCCATGTTTTTCCTTTCCACTTGAAGTCAAACATAAAACTTTGTGGCACTTTTCTTTGTCTTTGAGACTCTTTGAAATCTATAGTCTCTCCTCTGTATTCAACCACAAATTCGCCCTTGGAAAATGTGGCTATAGCAAAGATACCACGAACTGTCCATAAATAAACAAATAAATAAGTAAATATGTGTTCACACTAACTCTGAATGCTCTGACATTTACACATTACTGCTTCCTGGGGTAAAATGAACGATAGTTAGATAGCAACATCTTCCTGACCAAAAATCTCAAAAGTGTAGGACCATTTCAGTCCAAAAAAAAAAAAAAAAAACTTTGTGATGTCCTTTTCCACCAGGAGTGGCTGTGTAGCAGTTGCTGGAGCTGATCTGTGTTTCTGCCAAGTGTGTTTCAGAAGTGAGACTCTCTAAAGATGTATACCAAGTCCATTTTGACTGAAGCCACTTCTGAGACATGTCTGAAACCAGCAATTCACCAATCGCTTTGCACGTTCCCCATATTCATACCAGGCATGAATAAGTCAAGCTGCTCTGCAAATGTAATGCTCTTGATGGAACATAAAGCCGCTCAGAAGACACACCCCAAATGATTTAATCTCAGTTGTCTTAATATTTTACTTTAACTGCCATGACTTACCTACCATCATTACACTTTAAGTAACTCTTGTACATTATCGCTGCTACTTTGTTTAACCTTGGTTTTGAATTGACCAAAAATTTTTTATATATTTTTATTCAACTTTTGTAAGAGATTTTTGAATGAAGTATTCATCTTTATTGTTGGTTATCAGAGTGACTCTAGGAGCCTGTGGCAGGGACTAAGGACAATAATGGATTATAAAGCACCAACATCCGGTATGACGAATGCGGATATGACTCTGGCAGACGAGCCGAACACCTTCTATGCTCGTTTCGAGGCTGCAGCTAAAGACGCTAGCGTTGCTAATGCTAGCGGTGCTAACGGCTGCAGACAGGAAGTCACTGCCAGCACCGGAAACGCGTTCATCATATCTGAGCATGACGTGAGGAGAGCCTTCAAGAGAGTGAACACCAGGAAAGCAGCAGGACCAGACGGCATCTCAGGTCGAGTCCTCAGAGCCTGCGCAGACCAGCTTGCACCTGTGTTCACAGAGATATTTAACATCTCTTTATCTCAGTCGGTGATCCCCACATGCTTCAAAGAGTCCATCATTGTGCCTGTTCCGAAGAAACCACATCGTGGTCGAGACTTCATCATTTCCTAACTACCAGACACACTGGACCCACTACAGTTCGCGTACCGGTCAAACCGCTCTACAGATGATGCTATCGCTCATCTTCTTCATACATCTCTCACACACTTGGACAGTAGAAGGGGGAATTATGTTAAAATGCTCTTCATCGACTACAGCTCAGCATTTAATACCATAATTCCCTCCACACTCATCACCAAGCTGGAGCACCTGGGACTCAGCTCATCTCTGTGTCAGTGGATCTCCAACTTCCTAACTGGCAGACCACAGGCAGTAAGGATGGGCGGACATGTCTCAGCCTCCCTCACGCTCAGCACTGGAGCACCACAGGGTTGTGTTCTGAGCCCCCTGCTGTACTCTCTGTACACACATGACTGCGTAGCCTCTACTAACTCCACCACCATCATCAAGTTTGCTGACAACACCGTTGTGGTGGACCTGATCACTGACAATGATGAGACGGCCTACCTGGAGGAGATTGGAAATCTGGAGACCTGGTGCCAGAGGAACAATCTCCTTCTAAACGTCAGCAAGACGAAGGAATTAGTAGTAGACTTTAGCACAAAGCAGGAGAGGAACTATCGGACCCCTGTCATCAACAACAGCCCAGTGGAGAGAGTAGACACCTTCAGATACCTCGGTCTCCACATCAAACAGGACCTCTCATGGTCCTGTCACACCAACACCGTGGTGAAGAAGGCCCGACAGCGTCTCTACCACCTCAGGCGCTTGAGAGACTTTAGGCTGCCCTCCAAGGTGCTCAGGAACTTTTACTCCTGCACCATAGAGAGCATCCTGACGGGAAACATCACAACCTGGTTCGGGAACAGCACCATGCAGGACAGACGAGCTCTACACAGGGTGCGATCAGCTGAGCGCATCATCCACACTGAGCTCCCTGACCTGCACTCGATCTACAACACGCGGTGCTGGACTAAGGCCAGGAAGATCGTGAAGGACCTCAGCCACCCCAGCAATGGACTGTTCTCTCTGTTGAGGTCAGGAAAGCGATTCCGCTTGCTGAAGGCCAATACAGAGAGACTGAAGAGGAGCTTCTACCTGCAGGCAATACGGTCTCTCAACCAGTGCACCAAATGTACTGACTGACGCACTTTACACATCCACACTCATGTATCTTGCACTCTCTCTGGACTCTTGGGACAACCATTGCACACTACATTACTATTTATTCTATAAAAAGCACAAGTCACTTTAAGTACAAAACACTTTACTTTACAGCATACTTGCACACCCCCTGGACATCTCTATTTATATCCCATATTCTCTATACTGTACACCTAGGTACACCTAGGCTCTCTTATATTCCTTATATTGTATACATATTTTTCTACATTTGCACCGAGGTTTTTCTTATTTTCTTATTCTCTTATATTTTCTTATATTTTTCGTACATTTTTTTTCTATGTTTTTCTTGTTTTTCCTATTGGAAATTTTATATTTTACTGTACATATATTTTATTATCTTATTCTTAGTTAAATCTATTTCTACTTTCTCTGTTATATTCATTTCTTTATTCTAAGGTCACAGGCAGTCGCCTAAGCATTTCACTGCATATCGTACTGTGTATGACTGTGCATGTGACAAATAAAATTTGAATTTGAATTTGAAGAACTAATATTTGCACAATATTTATGAATATATCAGGTTCTCATCCCAAAGGCATCATTTGCACGTTGTTAATATTGCTTTTTGTACTTGTTACTACTAGTTACTTGAACATTTATATTGCACTATTTAACATAGGAAATCGACTTTTTTTTAAATATTTGTATTGTAAATTGTATGTTTTAATGTAACTGTGTGTGGATTGCTTTTTCAATTTCATTGTAGCTATACAATGACAATAAATAAATGAATCTGAATCTGAATTATCTTTCTAACAATTTTATTAAGCTGTTTTAAGTGACCTTTTTTGCATACCTACAGTTTATTTTTACCTTATTCTTAAAAAAGATTAATTTAATTTTAAGTAACCAAGGCAACTCCGGCTTGCAGGTTGTGGTGTTGCGCGCTTGAATGTTCACGCGCAAATCATCTGATTCAGAGCCAGATTCTGAGTCCTCAGGGGCTAAGAAAGCTAAGAAGAAAAAGTCTCAGCCAAAAAAGGCCAAAAAAATGGGCAAGAAACTAAGAGGAATGCAGTGAGTCATACACAAATTGATACAGTAGAGTCATTATCTGATTGGCCAGCAGGTCAACAATGAATGTAAACACTTTTAATGTACTTTACATACACCTGTACTCAGGGCTCGAATTGATAGGGGATGCAGGATGATGGCTTCCCACTTGTTGAAAAAAAATGACAAAAAGCATCCCCTCTGTAAAACCACCATCTCCCTTACCATCACCTTTAGATTAATAATGTTTTATAAAACTTGTCATGCACACAAAATGTTAAAATTCATTTCGTATGATACTTTACAAACTAAATAACAGCGATTGATAAATCAGAACTTAATATTGCAACAATGTTTACAGATGTGTCCTAGTAGGATCAGTAAAGCTAAAAAAATAGTGAAAGTGTGCGACTTTGCAAGCAGTGACAATACTGAATTTGCCACTCTTTGCCCAATGTCACATACACATCTATCATCTATGGACCAATTACAAATTTTCACGTCCGTTTACCACTTTAAAGTTTGCTTATTTTTTGTTCAATGATTATGTATAAGTGAAATTGTAAACTGTATTATTACAGCATTATTACTAGGCTGGTTCAATTAAATAGAAATCAGCCAATAACGCATTCTCTTGTCCTACAGTCAAAACCCCTGACGACTCCATCTGCCGCTACAACATGGTGTTGGAGAAGATTAAAAAGGATCACATCAGCAAAGCTGAAGCTTATGCAAGGCTTGCGGTAGATAGAAATACCATCGTGTCGCAGGCTCTGATTGCCGAACTTGCAGCCACTAACCCAGATCTGTTCCGCACGTTGAGGTCCACTTTTAAAAGGAAGGACAGCCTGAAAGGGTTTGCTGAAACTTGCAGGGGTTTTTGTGAGCAGGAACCTACAGCTTCAGCTATCCTAAAGAAAAAAGGCGTCGGATCCTTACTGGATATTTACAAGCACTAAGCTATGTTCTGTATGCCATGTGTTTGTGGAATGTATTTATTTGTTTATTTTATTTTTGTTCAGCATTAAATATTCCATGACGAGTCTACATCAGTAGCTTAAAGGTGGCTCCCTACCTCACAATACCAAGCTGTTTGTGAAACCTTTTTTCATCTTTTTTTTTTTTTTTCTAAAAGTTCATGGTATATGTACCGAATTTCTTCTCAGCTCTTTCCAGGCATTGATGTTGATTTTACTGGGTCAATAACTGGGTTAACTGGGTTACTGTTTAAGAATAAAGCAGAAAGTTAAGATCAAAGTCATTTTGTGTCCTCAGTGTACTGTGTGCAAAAGCTTAAACTTTCATGTTCATATTCATGTCATTTCACAATTATGCCTACATCAATAATACACTGTTTATCTGTATATAAAAGGACCAAGTCACCACTTTAGTTGAGGGGCCACACACATGATGAACTCATGAAAAGTTAATGCTTAGTTAATGATGACTGCTGTATTTGGATGTCAGCGGACTATACAAGCTATGTTCAGTGATTGACCAGTGTTGGGGTCTGACCATTTACTGCAGGCTCCTATGAAGACATGAACATGCTTGACAATTCATAATTAATATAAAACATTAGTTGCATACTGTTTAATTGACATATACTGTTCTAGCCTGTATGCATGCATGAGGTAAGTAGTTACATGTATGAAATAATCTTAGTTTATGCATGAATTCATGATGATTCGTGTACCAAAAGTATAGATTTATCGACAGCGAATAGGAAAGAGGTTTTTTTTTTGAACAAAAGAAAACATCATGATCATGTGTAATAAACCATAAATCATGGTGAAGTACCCACCTTAGTTAATGTCGTAATTAAAGGGTTGATCATTCCTGAAGCCATGATAGAAAGACTTTGAACTCATGTTAGTTCCTGATAATTCATGAGACATTAACGCATGAAGTTACACATAATTCATGCATGACTTCATGGTAATTCATGTACCCTTACCGTAAAGTGTTACCATGTTTTTTTTTTTTGTTTGTTTGTTTTTTTTGTCATAATCTCTTAACATATGTAGAATTACATGTCTTCTCTGCTATCCTTTTTAGGCACAAAAGGCAATCATGACACCTGAGTTGCAACTTTTGGATGTAAGTCTCTTAAGTGCTAAGTACTGTCCTGTTTCATTAAAGCAAATGAAGGGTTAAACCTTTTACATATACTTTACAGTTACCCATGGAGACCTTGGAAATTATACTCTTGGAAGTAGTGCTATAGGATGGAGATGCTGCCTACATGAGTATCATGCCTGTATCATGGCTAACAATCCTAGATGAGTTCTGCTTTGTGTTTTTGGCTACAGGTGTTGTGAACTGGGAAAAATGGAGTGAAAGGTCAAGGGCTGAATTATGGGTGCCTTTTGAAATTAAGGAATGCAAAATGTTTAAATCATTATTCAAGACCTGCTTCGGTTATTCTGGAAACGGGAAACGTGGTTGCCTCAGAGGATTTTATGATGGCACAGAGGACCCAGACTGCTGTTTCGTGTGCCATTATTAGATTGGGAGGGAGAATTAATGCTTGACCACAAAGAGATGAATAAATACCTGTTTTCTTCTCTATCTGAAATAACTGTAAACAGTATAATCTTAAATAAATAAATAAAAGTGAAATTCACTCATTTGTCATCATAATTCATTCATGTCATAAATGTTTAACAACCCTTTTAACAATTCTGATGTTTAACAACCCTTTTCTATTCATTAATTTAATGACATTTATGTATTATGGATTATTCCACACACTGTAAACCCAATTAAGTTGGCAAAACTCAAAATATTTGAGTTAATCAGTTACATCAATTTTTTTTAAGTAATAATAAAAGTAAACAAGTAATGATTCAAGTAAACAGAACTATCAATTTTTTAACTTAAATAAATAAATAAATAAACAGTCTGAATACTCAAAAAGGTCTAATAATTTGACCTAATTGCAATTATTTAAGTTAACAGTACTCAATGTGTTTAATTACTTTGAGCATTAGAGTTTACAGTGCATTTATGTATTTTATTAACAATATAAAAAAAACTGTAAATAAACTCGATTGGTTGACATTTTGATTTATATTCATGGATTGCCTGCAATGGGATAACTAAACAGCGGAAAGATAAGTCATGCTTGTAAGTGTATGTAACCTTGGACCACAAACCAGTCATAAGCATACATTTTTTAAAAACTTAATTGAGATTTGTACACATCTAAAAGCTGAATAAATAAGCAAAGAGTTCAGCGTTTGTATAAAATGTATAATTCACAAGTATTGCTTCCAACTGCATTTGTTGATGAGATGTGGGAGGAACGTTGCGTCGACGACATTAATTTACTTATAACCAATAAGAAACTATGTGGGCGCCCCGCCCCAGATTCAGCCCCGCCTCGATCTGCAGGCTGCGGACAGGGGCTTCTCACGGGGGGGCATTTTAGGGCATTACACATGCATGGGAAAGAGACACAGCAAGCTGGCGATGCACTCTTATCCGTGATCTGCGAACGTGGAAGTGCCCACAAACACGCGTAAACACACACACACATACACGTAAGAGTGGATTCTTCGGCATCTATTTAAAGCCACCAGTAGGTTGCCCAATGAGGGACAGGTGTACTCAGGTAATCAGCCCGGGGAGCACGGCTCGTGACAATTCTAGTTAAAATCTAGTTTTGTTTTATTTCTTCAAATCAATCACAATCGCTACAGATCCTTTAATTTTAAACAATTAATCAACGTGTCATGTTAAATACACGTGAGACAAGAAAAACATAAAGCTTTTTTTTTTCTTTTTTTTTTTTTTTTTAATATGCCAGTAACTTTTTCAATGTAGAACATAGGTTCAAAACCTTTCTGACCAGGGAAAACGTTAAATAAAAAAGTAACGCTTAACTTACCTTCCTGGAGAGAAAGGATTAGACAAACCCCCAGATAGTAAAGTTTTAAAGTTGCATAGTTGAACAAACGAGTCACATGGTCTGTCCGCTATGCTTTGATAACTGTGAGTTTTCACTTAACCCACTTCATAAATTCCCCTTGTAGACTCACTACCAGCGTGATAAATCACTGACCACTATTATTCCCACCAACCAACGTGTTTCGTACTTGGAGTACTTGTACTTGCAGAGAGTTCTTGCAAGACCGGTTCCTGCATGTGAAAAAATTAAAGTGAAAATAGAATCATTTTACTGCTGTGCTTTCTTTCCAGATATGCGGTCGGGTCTGATTTTTCGCTTTTGTCTTTTAATGTCAGTGATCACCTGTGATGGTAAGACTCTCATATAAAACATTATTCCTATTGTTATTGTACTGGCTCACTTGTTAATGGACAGTTTTGAGATATATGGAGTTAAAAGTCAATGTAGAATTTTGTCTGTGTGTCTTTCTTTGTCCTTTTTCAAATTAGAATGTTAAGTCTAAAAAAATAACTGCTGCCTGTATACACACAATTTACATTTATGGGATTTGGCAGATGCCCTTTATTCACAACAACTTAAAGAAGTGATTTGCTATCATAATCAATAAAGAAACATCATCTTAGCTCACTAAGCTGAGGACTAAATGTACCAACAGTGATTACTACAGTATGAAAACTACTCAACAAAATGCCAATATAAAGAAAAAGCGCCAGTGAACGAGAATCTGAAGTCTTTTTTTTTCATGATAAATATAATTCAATAAAATAAATATCAATTTAAAAATCAATACACAAATGTGGACCTGGTTAAGAATAAAGAAATGGGTGTGGCTCATGTTCAGTCTTGACTTTAAGAAATCTGGTGTGACTAGTTTGACTTATTTTATGCCCTGCCGGTATCACCATAATTAAAAACAACAAAGTGTCATAAGGGTTCGGTCATTAAGCGCAGTGATTGAATGTGGGAAATAAGGTCAGCAATTCCCTGATTCATGGCATTGCACTTCGGTGGTGAGAAGAGTCTCACTATATTTCAGAAAGTGAGTTTAGTGAAAACTTAGTTAGTTTTCAGTTTCTCAAAGTCAGTTCAGTTAAACTCAGAATCAGTTACTGTGGCAATTACTCTGCAAGGCTAACCTGCTTGCTATGAAGCTAACCTTATTTAAACTTATCATTAGTTTCTCCTCCCCTTCAGCTGAAACATGCAGACTGAAGGAGGGTTCAGACATGTCATGTGCCTTTCTTGAAGCAACCATGGATATTGAAGCACAAATCCTCTGCAGAAATCTCCACTGGGAGAGGGGCATGAGACCATGAATGGATGTTGAATAATTCCCCTTATAATAGGTTTTTTTAAGCGTTCACATTTTTACTGCACATTTGATTATGTATCAGAAACATATTCCCTTCCCTCATATAATTCATATTGTGGATATGCTCTTAGTTCGGAACTAATTCGATATGATTGCACTTCGTTTCACACCTGGTGTTTCTACAGATCTGACCATTAAGAATGCATGTTTCTTGAAAAAGGATCTTGTGCACTTCCGCGGCAGCTCGCGGGAAGCTGTGAAAATGCCGTTCATTACCTGTAGGGGGCAGTCGTGTTTCTGAAGTATTGTGTGTCTACTGAAGCCAAACATGCATTCTCTCTCTAACCCTAACCTATGCACCCATTGATAACAAGCGAAGGGGCTCATAAACATGTCGAGCTCAAACTTTAAATACTGATATGTATTTATTCTTTATTTTCTTCTCAATGATGATTCTTCTTTGACTGCGCTTTCTTCATTCAGTATTATTATCATTAGTAGTAGTGAAAACTACCCCTGATTAACTCTCTCTGCAGTGGTTAAAACAGCGGATTAATTTCATTTGGGGTATTTCTAACAGGCATCTACTAAATAATAATAAATAGATAAAACAACCAGCACTTTAACATTTAACCCAGCAGTTTTAAGAGTGTAACATAAAAAATATTCCATTTGTAAAATAGCAGAGGTGAAATCATAGGTTATGTAAAAACAATACAACAAAGCTTATGGTAAATAAATTCTCAGACTTTTCCACTGCAGGTATTAAAAAATCCGTAGAAGCTCAGTGGTCTGGACAAAACCTCTCGCGGAGGAGCCTTTCCCTGAATTCACCATTTTCACGGGGGTGGGCATCTCGGTTAATTCATACAGATGTACAGTACCTATTTACAGTATATGGAATTTTATGGGGTTGTCACTGAACGATTTACCCTGACAAAGAGCAATATAGGAATAGTGCCAGCTGGCACACCTTAAAAATTATTTGGCATCTATTTAGAGTTTAAATATATATTTTTTAACTTGTGCTACTGTTGTTTATTTACAATATTTGTTAATTTTGTAAAATGAGGCTTGGGCTCTGGGATGTTGAGCCTACTTCCTACTGTACGTAGTCTAATCAGAGCTCTATCGCCCGTTCAAGTGTAATTCATAAATTTTGTTTATAATAATGAAATGAGATGCCCTAAATCATGCTTTAAAATTTAATCTACAATTCATTTCAAACTTGCGGCTCGCAGTTTCACTTTACAAAGGGCAGCGTTTTGATCAAAAGGTGATAAACGCATGCGATTTATCGATTAAAGTGCAGACATACTGCATTGATGGATGGATGTTGTTGATAAATATTTTAAATGATAATTAAATAAATAGCTGTTCATCTTTTTTTGTTTATCTTTTCGGGTTTATTATAGACTTCTGCACCACTCATTATAATAAATAGTTTTAAATGGTAGTAAAGGTACCATTTGGGCACGTTCACCCATGGGGTAAACATATGTGGCATTTAATAGCATCCGCTAGTTATCAAGTTGATATACAGGTCAATCTGCATCAAACAGAATCTCTCTGAGTAAGTAAGCATAATAATAAATAATGAATAATTACAGTGTCACCCCATGGGTGAACATGACCAAATTACTGCATAAACACTGGAACACGAGGATTTAAGAATTTAATTAAACACAAATATCCTTAATGTGTTAAAATGTTGGATTTTTATTTAAAAGCCATATGTATGTGTGTGTGTGTAATGTGCATATATATATGCATATATTACATATATATATATATATATATGAATCAAAATGATAAGATGGTCCCTGATGAGCAAGCCGAGGGCGACGGTGGCAAGGAAAAACTCCCTGGGATGGTAATAGGAAGAAATCTTGAGAGGAACCAGACTCAACAGGGAACCCATCCTCATCTGGGTGATAACGGATAGCAGGGATTGAAAATACATTGTAAATACATTTTGCATATATGCTTAAATATTCCTTTTTATTTATGGACTGGTGTAGCATGTTTGATCTACATTATTGCAAGAGGCGATGACTTTCTGGGGGAGTATGTCTGCACATTTTGTAAAGTGAAAGTACGAGCCGCGGGTTCACGCACGCCGATGAACAGCTTTATTTCAGTTATAAATTACATTCCAGCTATTATATCCAGCCGTGGTCAAATAATGGATGAAATAATTATTCAATGCTGGACATAAACAGCAAAAAAGCCAGATGATTATTTTCATAAAAAGCCCGAAGCGCTTCGTGTTTATATTTGTTCATTCATGTCTTCTGATGGTGCGCGACACAATTTAACGAAGACATGTTGACATATTCACGAATCAGGATATTCGCATAATTACTGTATATGTGCGCGTCTCATGTGCATGGAGAATTTGTGTAATGCATTTCATATGTAGTTGTGTGAGCAGTTAGTGGTATATATAGACTGTGTGACTGTTTCATATATGTGTATGCAAGTGTTTCACTTGTGTGTGCGTGAGTGAAGTTTGATTTAAGCCCTATACGGTGCCTCATAATTTAGGGCATCTCTTTTCAACATTATGAACATAATATGAAGCACATATATGCAGATTCATCATAAAATATTAAAATTATATAAATTATAAAATTATAAAAACAAAATAAAATTCATGTTTGCTTCAGCATTGGAAACAATATTGTTTTAGGCTAACTAATTATACACAATACTTTGTTGTACTTGGTCTGGCTTTTAGATAAAGTCCTTCTATGTGCCATCTGGCGGATATTCAGTGAAGCACAACACATTTAATTAAATTCCTGAATGTTGCTTAAGGGATCTCGCGGCATGTCGCACGGCAAATTGCGGGATCTCCCAGGAAAAAGCATGCATTTTTAATGGCCAGATCTGTATATAACATTGGTAATGCCGGGCAGGTCTCCATTGCAACCGTTTGTCAGGCTGTCAGTGATGTCACTTTCACTCTGAAACACTTACTGTAAACTGGTTTAGTGCTTCCAGGTCAGAGAGACACAACAAGACTCACGGAAAAGGATTCCAAAAAACTACTGGTCATCATTTCAGATTGCACCTTCAGGGTTCAGGGTTTAATCCCAGTCAAAGGTCCTGTGTTTGTGAAGAGAAGAAAATGACTAGTGTTTTTGTCCACTTTAGGGTTCCATGTCCTCGGTCCATCTGGTCCTCTCACTGTCCAGCTGGGAGACTCAGTGATGCTGCCCTGCTTTGTAGAAACTCCTCTACCAATGAAAGAACTGGAGGTGGAGTGGAAAAGAAACGACTCTGGAGCTCTAGTGCACTTGTGGCAGGACAGAGAGAGTCGACCGGAGTCTCAGGACCAGCGTTATCATGAAAGAGCTCATTTCTTCACTGAGGAGATCACTCATGGGAACTTCTCTCTGCTCCTTACAAATGTCACTCGAGAGGATGTGGGAGTTTATAAGTGTGTCATTTACACAAACCTGGAATCTGATGAAACTCTGATTGAAATAAAAGAGATTGGTGGGTCATTTTTTACCTAATTTAAATGTTTTGTAAAAATATTTGATAAAAAAATAATAATTGAGTTCAGTTCTTTGAAACATTTCCCATTTCAGAGCGCTTGATTGTGTCTGGAGGCCACGTTATATCTGCATATGCGGGTCAAGATATCACTCTGAATTGCTCTGTAGATTCACATATAACACCAGAAAATATGGAAGAGATCTCTTGGAGGAAAATGGATGAAGATATTTTAGTTCTGCTCTATCAGAATGGTGAGGTACTGACAGACTCGTCCCATAACAGATACAGAGACAGAGCTGAGTTCTTCAGCGCTAATGAAAGAAACAAAGGAAACTTCTCAATGAAACTGAAGGATGTACGAACTGAAGACAAAGGGCTGTATTTATGTTTAGCATTCTCTGAAGAATTATCAGATAACACAACAGTGGAAGTGCAGCAGCTGGGTAAGTCACTGTTCTTTGCACATAACCATTTAAATATGTAGCAGAGCTGAGTGCCAGGGTTGGGTGCACAAGCCCTGAGAGAGCAAACAGACCTTGCTCATAGAGTTGGAGGGCATACACTTACACTCCCCTGTCAATCACAATTAGTCGACTTTATGTATCTGACAAAGGGCAGGCACAGGGGTAGCTCAGTGGTTAAGGCATCAGACTACGGTTCAGAAGATCCCAGGTTCAAACCTCACAATCACCAAGTTACCACTGTTGGGCCCTTGAGCAAGGCCCTTAACCCTCACTTGCTCAGATGTAATGAGATAAAAATGTAAGTCGCTCTGGATAAGGGCGTCTGCCAAATACTTAGATGTAGATGTACCTGGCCACTGGGAGGACGAGTAATCTTTCTTGCTGACACGTCATTCTACATCTCGACTTGAACATACACATTGTTTAGAGTTTTGAAGCAACTGTTCAAAGGAACTGCTGGGTGGGCTCTATGAGGGTATTAAGTTCACAGAGATGTGGGCTGGGTAGCCAAGTTGTGGGTTGGGTTCCACTTGGTGCATGCTTGTAGGGAACGTAGGTTGCATTGAGATTTTCATGGTTGAAATCTTCAGCAACAGTAACATCCAGCATAAAAGATTAAAAAGGTTAAAAAGATTCCTTTACAGCCCCATATACAGATCTGGCCGTTAAGAACGCATGTTTCAAGAAAAGGGATCTTGCGAGCTGCTGCAGCAGCGCATGGGAGGTTGAGAACATGACGTACATTACCTGTAGGGGGCAGTCGTGTTTCAGTCAAAGGTATTGTGTGTCTACTGAAGCCGAAAATGTGTTAATCTCTTTTAGGCGCCCATTGACAGCAATTGACAGAGCTCATAAACTTGTCGGGCTCAAACTATAAATACTGATATGTATTTATTCTTCATTTTCTTCTCTCCTACAGTAATGATTCTTCTTTGACTGCGCTTTCTCCATTCAGTATTATTATTATTCTTACTAGTAGTAGTAGTAGTGCTGTGAATTTTTATTATTATTATTATTATTATTATTATTATTATTATTATTATTGTGAAGCACCCACGTGTGTATGCAAAAACACATTGTTGGGTTGTTTATGCTGGGTCAAAGTTCTGTTTTGTTTTGGGTACTTTTATCACACTGTTTGGTTTTGATATGAATACTAAAAGTGCTACATGATTAAACTCAAAAAATCAATGGAAAAAATAAATCAATCCAAAAACGGAAAAAATGGCTCCGTTTCATTCCTAGACCTTTTGTCCGCATCACAATGAACTGAAGCTCAGCACGTCTACTTTCCTTGTTTTAATCTGTAATATTTAAGTGAAATATATTTCAAGTATGCCTAAATATTCCATTTTTATTTATGGACAGGTGTATTATGTTTGATCTACATTATTGCGAGATGTGATGACTGATGGGAAATGTTTCATTCTCTTTTCCGGTGAAGTGAAGATCTGTTGTTCAGTTGTTCCCGACACCGTTACAGTTCCATTTGAACTTAACATTTCAGCGCTGCGGATTGAAATCACACTTAACATGGCTGATCACCCTGTAAAATTACTCTTCAGGGTACTTCATGTGTGTGCATGGAGAGTTTGTTTGTGCGCAGATATCATATGAAACATTCATATGAAATGCAATTCTTATGCACATAAAAAAATAAACTACACAGCAAAAATATTATAGGTTATATTATACTATGACTTGAATAAATCGACTCACATTGGGAGGTGTTGTCGTGTTTGAACAACCAGTGTTTATTTAGCCAGTAGCCTATATATTTGTGTTTGTTGCATTTCTGGGGGAACATCTCTGCATTTGTATCGATAAATCACACGTTTATCTTTTGATCAAAACTCTGCCTTTTGTAAAGTGGAAGAATGAGGGCCACCCTAGCATTAGCACCTACTAGGACAGTGGTAACATCCTGTGGCAATTAAAAGGTCTGCATCCAACATTCCCAAAACCCAACATCAATGCGCATTAACTAGAAACTAGTACACATTAGCCACCACCGCCAGACTGATCAGTCCAGTTTATTGCTCAGAGAGAATATGTTGGAACGAGGCTAAAGCATGTAGTTCTAGACTCGTATTAACTAAGCATCTCAGAATCACTCTTAGGAATTATGCTCAAAGTTCATTTAGGACTTAAAGTATTACTAGCTCAGAGTAGGAAAGATTTCCTACTCTGCCAGCATCTGCTTAGAGTGAAAGACCTCATTATTCTGCATGACACCACACAAGGGCCCATATTTACTTAGCATCTCAGAGTAGGAAAGATTTCCTACTTAACATGGCTTAGCATCTCAGAGTAGGAAAGATTTCCTACTCTGAGATGCTAAGTAAATATGGGCCCTTGTGTGGTGTCATGCAGAATAATGAGGTCTTTCACTCTAAGCAGATGCTGGCTGAGACACATGCTAAGCTCAAGTTTAAAACATGATTTGTTTAGAGATACATAACGTTGTGAGGAAAATACTGACATTTGAAAATGTTCATGTCTGCCAAGCTTCGGTAACTCTGTCAATTTTTGTGCCTATAGGTCTTTCATCTATGCATTTTGGAATTTTAGTTTCATGCATTCTTGGATTTGTAATTGGGTCACTAATCCTTGGACACAAAGCTTATACATCTGTGAGAATAAATGGCAAGTCTATTCTTTATTTTATCTCTTCAAATGTTTAAGGTTACATTTCAGTTTACTAAAGTAAGTTTAATACAAATATTCTTTTTGTTTGTTTGTAGATGACAGTAGAAGAGCCCTAGCTATACTGTGTGCACATGTTCTTTGTCCTAACATTACCATGTCCATTGTTTTCATCCTTTGGGGTATTACTGACGGTAAGCATTGTTTTCACATTTACAGTAAACCTCTGTAAAGAGCAAAGTGTTATTTATTATTTGTGACATTGTCAGCTGTATCACTGTTTCAAAGCTGCATTTTTGCTGTTACTAAAAAAACATAGTATTAGTCACCTGTAGAGACAGCATATGACATGTTCGTTATTGGACCAGTTAAACTCAATGTTTTAAAAGAAAAAAAGTATTAAATTTTTTGTCCAAACGTATCTTTTATGAGCTCCGTGTCAGTTAGTGTTACTAAAATGTCTTTCCTCTGTACGCATCTCTGCCTGAAAGCCATCTCCTCACCACTCCTAACCAGTTAATACATCTCAGGGGCTCTTTGGTGGAGATAGGAGTGATTTTGTATTTTAAGAATCATGATAAATAGCTCTTACTCCTACTCCTGGAAGTAGGACCAAAATGACATCATTCCGGGAATATGTTGTGTACATTAAAATTTCTACAGATTGTTTCTCTTCATTCAGAGTTGATAACTATATTGTACATTTAATCAATGTCTTCAATCAGGAAGAAGTCAATGTATATGAGGATGGTACAAGAATATATAGGCAATATTTTTTTGGGGGAAAATCTCATGTCCTCATATGAGCACATGCAGGTCTCAAGAGATAAAATTTTTTGATAAATAGCACATAAAAAAGGTCCTAAAAATTCTGAGAATATTTGGCTACTTAGGAATAATTTCCTACTCTGAGATGCTTAGTCAATATGGGCCCTGGTGTTACAGTTGTAACCTAAGATATTCAACCCCTTGTTGTCTCCCATATCTCGAGCAGCATTATTATAGAAAGCACACTGCCAAAGAGGATATATGAAAAAAATATGTCAGAGGACTGGCTAACATTTACAGTGGCAAGAAAGTCTGTGAATCTTTTGGAATTTCATGGTTTTCTGGATTAAGTTGTCATAAAATGTGATCTGATCTTCATCTAAAATAATTTGTAAAGTAATATTTCTCTAGCATCATAACACAAAATAATCTTTCATGTATTTTTGATCTCTTATGTCTTTATTGAGAACAACCATAAAACCTCATAGAAAATGAGTTTGGGGGATGTGGACTAGAGTTACTTTGGCTGATAAAAAAACACTCAAGCTTCTTCAGTTTGCTCCTCACAAGAAGAATCCGCCTATGTGAGACATGCCTCACCAAAAAGAGCTTCCAGAGGATCTATGATCAAGAATTATTGATTTACATGAAGCTGGAAAGGGTAAGAAAGTGACTTTAGAAATTCACCAGTCTGTAGTTAGGCAAATGGCGACAATTTGGGACTAGGTACTCTACCAAAAAGTGGGCATCCTGTCAAAATGACACAAAGAGCACAACAAAGACTCATCAATGAGGTACAGAAACAACCCTGAGTGACAGCCAGTTACATTGATGCCTTTAAATCTTTGACTAACATCTGTGTTCATGAGTCTACAGTACATAAAACATTGAACAAGTAGGGCGTTCAAGCCAGGACACCACAAAGGAAGCCGCTGTTTACTCAAAACAACATTGCTGCACACCTGAGGTTTGTGAAAGAGCATATTGACACTCCACAGTAGTATTGGCAAAATGATTTGTGCACTAATGAAACTAAGATTGAACTATTTGGAAAGTACATGCATCACTACACTAAAAAGGATACTGCATATCATCACGAAAACATAATCCCACCCGTAAAGTATGGTGGAGGAAACATCAGGATGTGAGCCTGCCTTGCTGCATCAGGGCCTGGTCAGTTTGCAGTCATAGAGAGGAAGAAGAATTCCCAAGCATATCAAAAAATTCTTCAGGACAATGTAAGTTTTTCTTCCTGAGAAGGCTGAGGAAGGCCCAGCTTCCACCACCAATTCTCACCACCTTCTATAGAGGAACTTTCCAGACAATCCTGAGCAGCTGCATCACTGTCTGGTTTGGGAATTGTGCCATATCGGACTGCAAGTGCCTACAGCGGATAGTGAGGAAAGCTGAGAAGATCATCTGGGTCTCTCTACTCTCTGTCGAAGACATCTACACCACACGCTGCATCCGCAAAGCCACCAGAATTGTGGCTGATCAGTCACCCCTCTCACTCACTCTTCACCCTCCTGCCATCTGGAACCGAAGCATTCGGGCCTCACATCCAGACTGCGCAACAACTTTTACCCACATGCCATCCGTCTCCTCAACACGTATAGAAATAGATAGTTTTAGGTTACCTTAAAAAAAATTAATTCTGTAATATTTGAGCTAGTCAGCTAATTAGGTCTCTTACTTAGCTAGCTAGTTCTGGTAAATTTGTGTTGTTAATTTAATTTGTTGAATGTATGTATGTAGCACCTTGGTCCTGGTAATTCCAAGGGTTTACTTACTTTTGCCACTGTCATTTTGAATGTTGAATAAGTTTGTTCAATAAAGACATGAAAGATCAGAATTGATTTAAATTATTATTTTAGGCCCATTATATTTGTCAATTGATGAAGATCAGATCACATTTTATGACAAATTAGTGTTGAAAACCATGAGATTGCAAAAGGTTCACATACTTTTCTTACCATTGTATCATCATAAAAGTAAATATTATAAATAACTTTTGATAATAAACATTTGCAGTATTAGTAATTATGTTAATTAGTAATATAAGTTTTGAACATTTCTAGAGTAAAAAGTCATTACTGTCTAATTCTGTTGTATTTGTTGTAGAACGACAATAAAAGTTTCTTTTCCACCAATCTCATTGTTGACTGCAATAAAGTAATTATTTTTTATTAAATTAATTTGATCCTTTAGGGTTTTTTTCTGAAGCAGCAGCTTGTTCAGCACTTAATTTTTTTAGGATCATTTTCCTACTTTGGATTGCTCTTCATTTGAAAAGATTTCCAGGTAAGATTTGATAATCAGTTGTTGCCATTATGCACATACAGTGGTGGCCAATAGTACAGAGGCAAAAGTGAACTTCACTATTTTAATGACATTCTTAAAATTATGACAGTGAAGACAATAAGTATGCAGTGAAATTGCTATACAATAATTAATATTTAGTATGAAGTGCTTTATTTTTCAAAATCTGCTGGATCCAGCTGGGCATAGAGTCAAAAAGACGACTGCAGTACTCAGTCGCACATTACACTTTATAATTCTTTTCTTTTTACACATTACTGTGACAGAAAGTGAGAGCACTGCATCGTATTTTTCAGTGTGGACAAGAGACGTGAGACAGGAAAAGTGTGTGGGGGTTAGGGGGATAAATACTCTTAGTCATTCCAGACTACCATGCAAAAGTCTAGGACACGATCTTGAATGGAGGTAAAGACAACTTAAACTATAATGCCTCTACCACTTGGTGGGAGAGGGGTAAACATTTGCACAGTTTATTAATGACCTCATTAATGCATATTGGTTTGCATGTCTGATCAATTAATTAATAATTTAAATGTTTCTTTTTTAGTATTTTACTTTTCACTTTTTACAGTTGGAGTACCTGCTCGAGGTCCACCTTTTGCTTTCTGCTAGCTAAAAAAAAAAACACTTACAGCAGATGTTTTTAATTAGTGTATACAGGCTTTTCTGGAACACACAATTAGTAAAAATGTGGACTATATGTGGGATTTAGGAAACTCTGGCCTAATTATTACATACTATGTCTTTGTTATATTGCAGAGTTTTTCAACAAATTAATTAACCACTTGGCCATTCCACTACAGTATGCTGTAATAAATGTTGTTGCTTATTCATGTGAGTATACATTAAACCTTTACAGCATTAGGATCAGCACAATGTTATTTCTTACTTGCATGGAGGAAAAAGGGCGTGATGGAGTCAAGCGCAGATTGTGAGTCGATCACGGACAGGAAATAGTGAGTGCTCGTGTATAACTGAGCCAGAAGAGTGGTGATAATAAAAGCAATTTAGCTCCGCGCTGCAGTGTGAGCAGGAGAAGTATCACTGGAATGCGGAAGCGCGCAGAGCCGGCGCGAGCGAGGCGCAATCCGATATGTATGCCGGCGTGTGAAACCTGATCCTTGCGGTGGAGCGGAAGCATGCAGAGCCGACGTGGGAAGAGAGAGCTGTGTGAGCCGGTTGTAGTAGGCAGCGTGAGCTCGGCATGGAGCGAGGATAAATCGTGATTGTAAACAGGCAAGGGTCGAAGCTGGGGAGTAGAGAGAAAGTCCGTGATCCAAGTTCGTGGTCAATAACAGGTAAGCAGTCGATAACGGCAAAATTCAAAAACTAGAATTCAAATGGTCGGTGAAACAAAACGAGGTCGATAACTAGGCAGACTATGACGAGAAGAAACGCTGGTATATTGAGCTGGTGAGGCACACAATAAACTGGCGACCTGGTGGTGGCAGAGTGTGGTTTATATAGGCATGAAAGAGTGAGGCGGTAGGATATAAGAAGTGGTTGAGAGTGTGGAATGGGAGTTCTCAGGTGATGATGACGGGGCTGTGGCTTGACGCGTCGTGACAGAAAATGATCTTGATATTTTTTAACAGATCATTATCTAGTTTACGTTAAAGAATTACTTTACAAATCTAGGGTTCAGTTTGCAGTAAAGCAGGCATAGCCACAAGTCTTGGGATTAAACAGCTGATGAAGAACAATAAAGTCCTGTTTTAGAGCTTCTTGAATATACTATTCCATATATACTGTGCCTTAGTTTCTTCAGAGGAGAGATGCTGTAATGAGGGATAATGCCATGTATATGACAGTAAAATATATACTGTCTGTGAGGTCAGGATTGTTTAATTTTTCTACACTTTCTACATACATTGTTAAAGGGCATTGTTGGCAGAAATTCCTGACTTTGGCCTCCAGTTCCGGGCCAGTTGAAGTGGTCCCAGATTTTTTCTGCCACGTTTTGTGCCCATAAGGGGACATCCCTTTTCCCTTGCGTGACGATATAATTTTTGCCGTAAGGCACTCCTAAGATATCACATTCTTTTCTTCTTTCCGTTCAGTAATACAGCAGTCAGGATTACAGCATTTGCCAATGTGCATCTCTCCCTCATTTCCATACTGCTGTTGCAATAATCCCATAACAATGTTTCATGGGAGGGTGAGGAGCTGTCCTACTTCACGGAAATCCTGGCCATACTATCATCCCCAACACCTGATCAGGAAGCTGAACGTCTCGGGTTACTTGGCTGTAACCCTGTTTCCTGATAAAGCAGGAACGAGATGCTGCGTGAAAACACTATGGGAACATCTCTTTGTTGCCTGGTTGTGACAGCCAAGTAACCCGAGACGTTCCCTTTCAAAAGCTACACTCAATGCTGCGTGAAAACGCTATGGGAACGAGAATACCAACGTCGCCGCACTGCAAGTGTCTGGACCCCCAGGTTGTGTAGCGTGTGCGCACAAGCCGAAGAGGTCTCAGATCTAGCTCTGGGATGCTGACTGAAGGATCCGTGAACCCGGAGTAGCATTGACATCCAGACTATAAAATCTAGCAAACGTGTGTGGAGAGGACCAGCCCGCCGCATCACACACCTGCTGCAGGGGGACGCCTCTTGCCAAGGCAATCGATGAGGCAATCCCCCTGGTTGAGTGAGCCCTGATTCCCAGAGGCGAAGTGTGACCACGCGCCTCATAGGCTAGGGCAATGGCATCTCTCACCCAATGTGACAGAGTCTGTCTAGTGGCAGCCGCCCCCCGGTTGCGACCCCCATGGCAAATAAAGAGCTGCTCTGACTTACGTCACTGGCTAGTGCGGTGGACGTAGATCCTAAGAGCACGTACTGGACACAGTAAGTGAAGTCTCTCCTGCTCCGGAGCTGTGAAA
>JAAGKR010001937.1:0-108642 GCA_011419295.1 Clarias macrocephalus
TTTTCTATATATATATATATATATATATATATATATATATATATATATATATATATATATATATGTATATGTGTGTATATATATATATATATATATAAAAAAAAACTTCATTATATTACCACTATGCATGATGGGTGCAACGCATCATGTGCTCCCCTCCTTACCCTGACACGCCCATCGCTCTGGATTAGGGTCACCCTTTTTCTATTGATCCAAAGTCTAATCTTTATGCTCTTTAGGAAATTAGAACCCTTTTGATAATTTGGTTTCCCTAACAATTATTTTTAATAAAGATACATAACTGTATCTTTTACACTGTGCATATGGAAATGCTCTTATTGTCACTATAAAAAGTAGCTGTGATTTGTACTGATGATTATTTTTATAATGCAATTTCAGCAAAGTTTTAAGTGATCTCAGATCATGGGCATTTATAATTTTTTGTATTCCTGTGAAGTTAATGTTTCAGCACTGTCCTTCTGGGTTTTAATAATTCATTGGACAGTTCTTAACCCAATTCCAGTAAATTTAAAGGATACTGTATATATTAGGCTGCGAGTCAACAACTGGTTCTTAATGCTGATGTTTTGAAAGCCGGAAAATGGACAATAGACTTTGACAAGGGACAAATAGTGATGGGCTAGATGACTGGTTCAGAGCAACTCCAAAATGGCAGATTTGGTGGGGTGTTCTCAGTATACAGTCCATGGCAGATTGCATTTAATGGGGCTTTGTACTGCAACAACACTGGCAATTTGTGCTACAGTGGCTCTTCTGTGGGATCAGTCCTGATGGGCTCACCTCCCTCCCCATGCACATAATTGAGCCTTGGGTCCCCATGATCATGTCACTGGTTCATGGGTTGTTCTCCCTTAGACCACTTTTGGTAGATTCTAACCACTGTATACCAGGAAGACCTACTGTTTTTGACCTGCTGTTTTGAGTTGCTCTGACCCATCTTCTAGCTATCACAATTTAGCCCTTTTCAAAGATTCATACACTTAGCTATTTTTCCTGCTTCCAAAACATGAATTTTGGGAAATGACCTATGTCTTGCTGCCTAACATGTCCCATCCCTTGACAGATGCCATTATTTATGCACAGTATTATACATTTGTGTTGTTAAATAGTTATTTCCTGCATAGCTGTGCTTGTTTACTTTGGGGTCCCTTATTACAGGCAGGTTAATTTGTGAAATATATTTGTTGCCTTGTGACTTGCACTTGTGTCTTGTAGATGGTCTTAATTATTTTACTGCCTTGCTCTATGAAATTGTGTGGGTGTGGGAATGTGGAGGGACTAGGTAATGCAGTAAGAAAAGCTTGCACACATTTCCTGATGCACTTCCACTTTAGACCTTGAAACAAATAATCACGGTTGTAAATGTGTTTGTTTACTGTGCGTCACGCATTTTCTGTTGCCTGATCACTCTAAGAGGAGAAATCTGGTGTAATATTTTACTCAAGGATACATGAAAACACCTGCTAGCAATGCAGTTTTTATAGGGTGGACAGTTTCATCACTTCAGAGCTTTATTACACGACTTCCCCACGGGTCAGTTCTTGGTCCAATCATCTTCTTAGTGATAAGCTCATATAAAGTCACCTGAAAATGCTATGCTGGTGGCACACCTTTAATTCCACAATCTAATTTTTTCCCCACCTTCTCAAGCCAATCTCCACGAAACAGGACTGATCCACATACCAAATAAGAACTGCCATCAGTGCTGGACCTCTCTATCACCATACCCAGCCTCACACTCCATTCAGCAATAACTGCTAAGAATGTTAGAACGAATATAAGCTCAAGTTCTCTGATAACATTACATCAAACACTGGGTCCTCATGATTTCTTCTTTACAACAACAACATAAAAAAAAGGCAATCTTACCTGCCTACTGCCCGAATTCGAATACAAGCTCTTAGAACATTGAATTTTTGAGCTGATTATATTAACTGCGGTATAACACTGCAGCAGCAGTGCAGGGACGTAGGTTAGGGACACCACAAGAACATTTTAAAATAAACTTATGTGGCTTGATCTTAGTCTTTAGGAGTTTATAAAAAACAATGTAGAATTTGTTTTTTTTTTCGCAATATTTCCCTGTGTTTGAAAGAACAGGCATGCAGAGAAATTCATCTTTTAAGCCCAATGTGATCCAATATAATTTTAATTTCTCACATCCTGCTTTCAAATAATGTTAAAATTCATATGCAGCAGTCATCATAGAGATGTTCTGTTTATGCTCACACATAGCACAAGTTCTAAGAGGTGTTTATTTATTTATTTATTTATTTATTTTTTGCCAAACATGATTAATATCAAAGTCAAAGCAAAGAGCCTGTCAATCATAACCAGTTGCTTTGTACTCCTCAACCTGAATAATTGATGACTGTGTTGGGGCTGATGTCAATCCTCATTTGAACCAGTTTGCTTTATTTGCTCTGTGCTTAGATGAACTCACGACTGTGTGAAGAGCAGCAGGGTACCATCTTCATCAAGTGTGTGTGTGTGTGTGTGTGTGTGTGTGTGTGTGTGAGAGAGAGAGAGAGTACATACAGTACTGTATGTGCATGAGTGTATGGACATGCCATTCGCCTCTGCCCGATTCTCTCGCTGTGAGCGGTCTCACGCGGGTGATTCATAACACATTCATGCTAGGCAGCCAGCAGAACATCCAGCCTTTTATTACCACATCCATCACCATCAGGCTTCATCGGGCTGGTACTATGGTCAGCCCCTGCTCCTCTGGGCTCTCTGATCACCCCTCTCCATGCTGGCCATTTATGTACATCCCTCTGCTCACACACCAAACAAAGAGCCTCGGGGCATTCAGGCTCCAGTCTGAAGAGCATCACTAATAATGCAGGATGTTGAAAAAACATGAACAGAGCCAAGAATTTGCCTGAGCAATAATTCCACCAAGTGCTGTAAGTTAATATTAAATCAGTGAAATCTTTAGTTTGTTATTAGTCCAACACCTGCCTGAAGAGCACATAGTCTTCAATATCACTATTTAACTCCATGCCACTGGCCTCTCTACAAACATGCTATTATATTAAATTATACCACCGTGCCTTGGAGCTCTTTGGATTGTCAGAATGTGCTGCTTATTTTTTATAATGGCTTGGACCATACTGTAGTGCAGAGTACAAGGCAAATCAGAAGGGCTTACATTAAGCACATACACAGAGATTTGTATGGAAGAATGATCAGTGATATTAAGGTAATAGGGGTCTTTACATTTTCTGCCATGGGAAAAACATCAGTGCATTTTTTTCATTTTTAATTTGAGATTAAAACATGATGAGTGAAGGCTGATCGGGGGGATGACAATATCTAAGTGATAACAAAAACTCATTTTTGGAGACATTATACAACATTAAATGTAACTGAATAAATAGGTTGTTAAATAAATGGATAAAAAAATGTCATAAAAAATGTGCTTAGTGTTGTGAAGTAATAAGAATAAACCACTTCAGGACATGCAATTATATGAACATTTATTTATGACATTTATACATTCAAAGATGATTATTTATACATATTTACATATTATTGTTCTTTTACAGCACAACCCATCGAGTTGTTTTCTTTATTATTTAGATATGAATGCCAGCCATACTGAGCTTAGAATTTGATTAGAATTGAATTATTTAATGTTCATGTGTCATATAAGAACACTTATAGAACCCTGTTGCGTTCATTGATCAGAACACAGCACACAACCAAACTACCTCATATCGTACCTCGTATTGTTTGGCCTTTTATTATGCCGTGGCAATAAGTTGGATATAAAATCCAATTTTCCAATCAATGCCCTTTTTTTATAATAGCGAAAGCATTGTGATTGTCCTGAAATGTGGTTCTTTAGAGAGACTATAGAACTAGAAGGAGTCACGGTCATGTTAATGTCTCTCACTGTGTGTTTAAAAGTATAAATTTGGAGGATGTTTACCACTAACATGGCTTGTGGGTATGGAGATGCTTTGAGTATGTATGTCTGTGTTTGGGTGTGTGTGTGTGTGTGTGTGTGTGTGTGTGTGTGTGTGTGTGTGTGTGTGTGTGTGTGTGTGTGTGTGTGTGTGTGTGTGTGTGTGTGCATCCATGGGGAGAAATTATGCTTTTAATGCAAGTGGCAGGAAGTAGAGTGGGGATGTTTGGGTAATGCTGGTTACCTTAGTGACAAAGCGAACGGCGAATACAGAGATACACAAAACAGTTTTTGGTGTTTTGGAAAGCTTTCCCGCGTTTGAAGATGAGATAGTTGTTATGTTCAAAAGTGGAGGAGTGTGTGCACAGGAGAGACGCGGAGAGTGTGCATGGCCCACGTGGGATGCCGACTGCGTTTTTGTAAATCCGAAAAATCAGTTTTTGTCTATTTCTGTATTTAATTCTTGCGAACAGTAAACAGATAGATCTTATTAATCCTGCTTGAAAGTGTACAATTAAAAGCTGCAGATCATTTTTCCATTTTCCATTTGTAGTAATCCTCCCCTACTTAATCTTCTGTGTCAGTTTCTGGCCACAGGATGCTGTTGGCTGGGTATTTTTGGTTGGCAAGCTGTCTTCAATCCATCAGAATTATTGAAGCGTTTAAAAATCCCAGCACTGCTGCTGTATTTGATACACGTGGAGCAATACCACGCACACACACACCTATGCCAATGTTATTGCTGTCCTGAGAATGATCCACCACAAACTATAAAATCTGGTCGGTAGTGGTCCTGCGGTGATAGCTTTACCCTGTTGGACAGGGAGCTGAAAAACTCTGCCTCCTTCAGTGAGTACCAGTAAAGCTAGGTTAGTAGTGTTTCTGACAAAATGTCCAGACTGTGTGTATTCTGTATCGATAACTAGATTATTTGTAAGTTTAAACAACTTTCTGTAATTTCATCCCCGAGTTCAGTACAGAGCTTAATTGACAAAGCCACGTGAGATGCAATAGTATCCGACATTTACTCCATTTCACGTCCGTCAAAATGAGACACAGTGTGTATGTGTGTGTGTAGTCTCTTCCTTATTCAAGTCATGTCACAGGCCAGACACTCCATTGTCAAGAGACGCTTTCATCTGCTGACTTCAAATGTGGCTGTCATCCAGTCCAATTATACACAGAGAAATAGCTACTGTTACACCTTAAGAATTGATTGAAGACAAAATAGAAAAGTGAAGAAAGGAATACCGATTCAAGGACACACACATACTCTCTCTCTCTCTCTCTCTCTCTCTCTCTCTCTCGCTCGCTCGCTCGCTCGCTCTCTCCAAAGGGAGCCTGCTAAAGAATGTGTGATTTGCTATAAGATTCACTGAATACCTTCATTTTAGATAGTGTCTGATATAAATGATGGATCTAATGAGATTCTCTCTCCACACTTCACATTATGCCCAGAGTCCCCGAGTCCTGCCTTTCTCTCATCTCTGCAGGGATAATACAACCACACAGACAATGAAATCCCATATACATCCCACACACACACTGCCGGACACCAATCTGCACCACGCACCTGCGCTCTGGCTTTTTAGCTGGGTGATCTGCGCACTAGAAACCCCCATGCTTTCCTATCACCCCTCTCATTTTTAATCTCTCTGATACACTTCCGAGTAATCTGTTCCAAAAGACCAATTGTCAGGAAAGTGTCGATGCACTGTTACAATGCTGGACCAGGCAGGTTTGACAGGTTAGTGTGGATCGATAAGCAGAGGTTTGTTTGGACACATGTTGATAAATAGATCCACAGTATAAGCGAATATCATTGGACATATCAGGTTATTTATGTCCAAACTTTCCAGAGGCTCAAATATCGTCTATGGGTATTCTAATGTTGAAAGATAATCGAACATCTAAGGATCGTTCATTGCCATCATCTATACCAATTATCCTGTATACAGGGTCTCGGGGGCCTAATCTCAGGAGACTAAAGACACGAGGTGGGGTACATTCTGGATGGGGCCAATCCACTGCAGGGCACAAACACACATACACACACACACTCACATTCTCACACACTCATTCACACACTACTGTCAATAAGCCTAATCTGTATGTCTTCGGACTGTGGGAGGAAACCGGAGTACCTGAAGAAACCCACCACGCACGGGGAGAACATGCAAACATGCACACAGACCCAAGATGGGAATTGAACCCGGTCCCTGGAGGTGCAAGGCAGCATTACACTAAGCCACCATGCCACATGTCCAATTATAGTATAACTAAAAGCATAATTTATGTTTATAACCTCAACTCAGAGCATAATTAAATCATTTCATTTATAAGTTTGATTTTGAATTGTAATTTAATGACCAAGCATTATCCAGTGTCCAAGAACCATCCAGCATACAATGGTAATCCAATATTCAGGAGGGATTTCTATATCCTATACTGATGTAATGTCCAGCATAATTTTAATTCTATAACACCTAATCCTTAACATAATTTGTTATGATGCTCAAATGTAATCCAATTAATGAACTCTAATCTAAACAGTAGTACAATATCCAAGGATCACCTAATGCTCAAGGGCAATGCAGTTTCCAACAGTAATGTGGGGTCCAAGAATTATGTAATGTCCAAGGATAATTCAGTGTCCACTCAAAATCCATTACCTGATGTCCAAGGTGGTCCAATGTCCAACTCTAATCCATTAGATGATCCAATATTCGAAGGCAAAAATCCAGAGAAACATTCTAAGGTGAGGTTTATGATAGGCTTAGAAGAAAACAACAACCGGGAAATAAGCCTCAGCAAAGGGTAATGTGCGAGGGTAAGTCATGGTTTTGTGATAACAGTCACAGGGAATTTAGTCCAAGTGTAATCTATGGCCAAGTCAGGAAAGCTCAAAGACAAATAGGTGTATAATGGCTGATATGGCAATTTAATTAAAAGTATGGTCACCTGGTGATTGAGACCTCTGGTGAGCAGGTGAGAAACTGCATTGTGCTAATCTGACACAGTGGGGTGTATAATAATCAAATCGTAAAAGAGCCCAAAATGGCTCATCTAATTGCAGACCACCTGCACGGATGACTCACATTATCCTGACCCATTTTCATCCACCACAGCTTCATCACCTGTTGGGCCAAATTTGCGTTAGGTAGAAGCAACCTGGGCAAGGCTGATTTGATTAGATCTGTATTAGAGTAATGAGCAATAGCAGCTAATGGTCTTAACGATGAGACAAAGAGCAAATACATCCACTCATCTGCTGCCAGTGTGCAATGTCGACCACAGGCCTGTCCTTAGAGCTGCTACTTTCTGTGTAATGGCTGAGCTGATTACATTCCTCTACCACCCACCTCTGCCCTGGAATTGATTAAGTGCACGTAGTGTGTCTAGATGAGATGCATTTTTAGCTGGATAATTGCTTTGTACCCTCCTCTGAGAGGCTAACAGACACTATTCATCTTTATGCAGCTGGTTTTTTTTTTTTTTTTTTTTTTTAAACATCATGCCGTAATGTCTTTTGGTTTGTGTTAAAATTGATTTTTCTTTTTGCAGATGAAGAGGTAAGTACATGGAAAAGATGTTTGTGTTTGAACTAATGCGCTAGCACTGATGATTGTGCAGCTTTTACGGAGTGATTTGATTACAGTACAAGATTGAAAATAATAGCAGCGAGCAGTTAAATTGTGGTGCTTAATTATATACACAGCTATTAAGTTCCTTACTGCAATTCACTTAAAACACAGACAGCCTCTTTCTCTCTCTCCAAACACACACACACACACACACACACACACACACACACACACACACACACACACACACACACACACACACACACACACACACACACACACACACACACACACACAATGTGTGTGAGTTTTACAAAGGAGGAAAAAGTGTCACTATGGAAACAAGAGGAGGAATTCTAAATGCAACCTCCTGAGAAGCCCTAGTAGGGACCAAAAAAAAAAAAGAATCTACTGTTGTGAATGGCATGACTATGGCAGATCCATTAGTAACATCAACCCGTCGCTGCCGCTGTCAGCATACACAAACCGATAAACCAGCCTTATCTAACTGTCATCTCTGTCATATCCATCATACTTTTGTTCTGTCTTCACCCGAGCTCTAGACTATGTGTGTAATCCGTATAAATTGCACAATGATGTATGCATGTTTAATTGAATGCATGTACACATGTATCTCGGTGAGTATATATAGGTTATATGTGTGTTTGTGTGGAATTGCTCACTGCAGTGCACATTACACCATTTTAGCAGGGGTAATCTATTTTAATAACAGCTGCCATGGTGTTACCTTACAATGATAAATGAAAATCTAAATGACGGAGGACAGGAAATTCCTCCGGGAGGGAGAGGGGATAGAGATATGCGACGGAAGGGATAGAGATATGTGAATGTGTGTGTGTGTGTGTGTGTGTGTGTGTTTGTGTGTGTGTGTGTGTGTGTGTGTGTGTGTGTGTGTGTGTGTGTGTGTGTGTGTGTGTGTGTGTGTGTGTGTATATGTATGTGTGCGCATATGTGTGCATATGTGTTTGTGTGCATGTAGAGTGGCAAATGGGTGGGGTGGGGGCAAAATTTCACGTAGAAATGGCACCTCTAAATTCTATACAGGACTATAAAGTTGAATTTGCAAAATTATGATTGCTTCATTGGTGGCCAACTAATGCCAGCACTCTCCTGTCTTTATAGTTTCTCTAAAGTATCTCTGGTAAAAATCTTTTAAATGCTACAATGGTTATTTAAAGCAAGATTTCAAATATAGTTTATGTACTGGAAAAAAAAGCAATAGACCTCAGAGCTGTGCTCACGCACAGTTGGAGTGGCAAAGCATATTTTAAAGTAAGTAGCGCTCACCCTGGATTACCCTGGTGGCAACACTGCCTTCCCCCTTCCAAAACATCCCCCAAACCTTTTTTTAATACCTTGATGAGTACTTTCTGGTGCTTGGCTCTGTCCCTTCCATTTTTGTAAAGACCTCTTTCAGTACCTTGGACAGCAGAGATCATTGTATTCAGAGATCCTCTTTTCTCATTTTTTCCTTTAAGCTCTCACGATTCATCAGGAGTGCTCAGACTTATATTCCTCACTTGCAGCACTGCTTTTTTTGTCAGATTCACTCTAATTAATAAATAATCCTTATTAGATACCAACGAATATGCTTTAGAATGAATAGCTTTAGACTTTAAGAGGTTTAACTTGGATTTAGGCTCAGACAATGAAAGAGTCCATAAGTATGTATAAAGAGTAGGCTGTTCCCAATAAGCCTTTTTGTAAAACACACCCGGCTCTGGTTTGGCACCCAGTCTACTTCATTCAGACCAGAAGGGCTTCTTACTCCATAGTGATGACACCGGTGGGGGTGGGGGGAAGTGAAGAAAGCCGTGAGCCAATGAGTCAGAGAGAGAGAGAGAGAGAGAGAGAGAGAGAGAGAGGGAGAGAGAGGGAGAGAAACAGGAGGGGAAAACCTGCTCTGCTGGAAGGATGATGTCAGTCTCTGCAGCTGAGCCTCGATATCTGGCTCGCTCAGATGAGGACACACCAACTCATCCCCCTGTCTGAATGAAAAGAGTGGATAGAGAGAGCGAGAGAGAGAGAAAGAGAGAGAGAGAGAGAGAGAGTTTGCATGCTTATGTGAGTGTGAAAGAAAGAGCAAGGGGGAAGAATGGGATGTGTGGGACAAGAGAAACGCAAGCATAGGAAGAGAAATGACACAGGTGGAGCGTACTTGTACAGGTGAGTGCTCTTTGGCCATATTCTTATGGAAATGATTTTAGTGTCTAATTATATGAATAAGTGTAATTTTGTGTGTTTTATCCCAAATTAGTGATATGTTTGTCTTTCCAGGATCAGTCAGGATTTCCAGACTAGAACGGTTGATGTGCATTTCTGTCATCGCTGTCTGCTACAGGTAATGTTAATTAACAAACCAATTAATCTTCTAACTGTCTGCAATGTTCATGTTAATGAATTTTATGATAATAAGCAGGAATCCATCATTCAAAAAAACTATAAAACATTCCACAAGCAAGATGTGTAGGGAAAACTGTTGAATATCTCAAGGCCTTGATAGATCTTTCACTGCATTAAAGGGGGGGGGGGGGGGTTCTGCAGTCAGCTTCTTATACACTCTATTAAAGCATTAGGGCATCTATTAGAGCATCGCCTTCAGATAATCCTTGTCTTTTGTTGCTAAGCCTAAGCGAGCAAAATGAAAAATTTTATTCAAAGGACAACCAGAAAGCTTATTCAGAATAGTAAAAGTATTATTAAAAGTCACAATGATGAGAACCTAAAGTAGATAATATGACAAATTCTTTTTTTTAGAATTTGTAAAATATTAATATAATAATATTAAGAATATAATATATCAGATTTTTTTAAAATCTCGATCCAAATTCTTAAAAAAAAAATTCAAAAGACCTCACTTTAATGCCAGGTGTGAAATCTCCCAGTTAATTTACATGCCAAGTGTTTCTCTCTATTTTAATATCAGCGTGGACGCAGCTGTCCTTTCTACTGCCACAGAATTGATGTTTCCTCTTCACTGTCCAGTTAATCTTGGATATACTGTTGTTCCCTGTCGAAATATTTGCCTGCATTTTTTTGTTAACACTGCACATCCATGCATTAACGGCTGTTAAATTATTCAGTGCTGTCAATCTGCAACTGATGTAATAGATTGTCAGTCACCACTGAGATGTCTACACTGAACCAGATCTCTGTCACTAACAAAGCAGGGGTTTACTCATCAAATATGTCATGTGGAAGCCATTGCCATGGGCCATGCCATTTCTTTCCATGCTGTGCCACACACACACACACACACACACACACACACACACACACACACACACACACACACACACACACACACACACACACACACACACACACACACACACACACACACGCACATACACGCACAGACACACACACACACACATACACGCACACAATGCCTGTAGATGCACAGCACACTGCTGCTATTCACATTAGGAGAAAGGCCTTGAGGGCATGACAGTTAGTAGGAAGATACATCGTGCCAAGGCTTAATAGTCTCAGGTTTGATCTATAAAAAATTAATCCTTATATATTGCCTGTAGACTTGCCACTACAGTACTATCAATCTCTGAACACCATTGTTGAAAACAGCTTTATTTTAAAAAATATATATTATAATTATAATAGTAGTTGTAGCTTTCACTTTGCACCTCCATTAATCTTTATTTGAAATTATTGGTCAATAGAAGACCCCCATGCCATGAAGATTTATGAGAGCACTAACTACTAAACTAGTCTCCCTTTGACAAAAGTGCTGGCCAGTTCATTAATGACACTATTGATTATGCTTACTTCTTCATATATGAACTACAAGGCAACACACCGCTCCTTCTGCGCTGTAAAAAACAATTTAAGCAATGGCGTAGATCTAAATCTATGCACGTTAGATGACGGTTTTGGGGGCAGCACCTCATTATGTAGATGGCTTGCAGCAGCCAGCTTTCAATCAGCAGGGTCTCAGAGGCCACGGAGGCAATTGCTTTGTTTATATTTCCTTTCTAAAGTAGTCTCAATCATTTGTTTCCATTCTGTTCTGTCTTAAAAATGAAAAGAAAGAATTTTGAAGAAGCCTGGTAGTTTTTAGTTGTCTGATAAATAGGCATTTCCTTATTCTCTCACTCTAGGTTTCCTTGTGTGGTTTCTGCACACATCTGTACAGGGAACAAGTAAAAAAAAAAAACAAAAAAAAAAAACAGAAGCTAAGTACAGATCTATAACAGCTTTTGGAACATTTAAGTAAATCCTAATAGGGACTGGTTTGAATACACAGATGCAGATAAAAGATCACAAACTTTTGTGTACTTGTTATACCACTTTGCCTTTATAAAGACTTTCTTTACTTCTCATCATGCTGACAGCTTAAAAAAAAACCTCTCCTAGGAAGCAGATCTCTTTTAATGTGAGGTGCATATTTTATTATTGATTTGCATAAAAAGAAAAAATGGAATGGATTGGAAATAAAAGAAGCCTCTAAACGTCTCATGCTAAATCACAAGGGTCTGTAAGCCTGCATCTGTAAATGACTGCATAAATCTATTTTTTTTTTCTAGAATGCTTGTGGTGTAACTTTGATACAGACAAACCCATGCTGACTTACACAATGGCATCCTGCTAAGCATTACCATCTTTCATGTGACGTGTTATCCATTTTTCAGATTAGGGACCTCATTCCATCACCTCATCTGTAGCTACTGCACCTGTGGATATATGAGATGGAGGCTTGATCGCCTTTCCCCGATGAATTCTAAACAGGTGGCATGATGATTTCCCCCCCCCGCCAAATAGGGAAGCTTATTATCCTCAGCCATGTCATAATAGAGGAAGCTGACAGCTTTCGCTGAACCAAACAGGTCCACATCCATCATGTTCCCCCGTTTCCCCAGTGCTGTTTTGTCTCTTTTATAATTTCTCCCAACGTGGCTGAGTAATGGAATGCTGTTTTATTCCATCAACACGAAGCTAAGTGTAGCACGGGGCAGTGATGGAGTTGGTAGGATGGAGGTGTCGAGCGGGCAGGGAGCACAGCAAGGCAGCGGACCCTGCTCACATGTCATTACCGCTGACCAGTCACCCCTTTCTATCTGCTCATAATCTGCAGCCCTTCTTGAGTTGCAGTGTGGCAGCCAAACAGTTGGGAAAGCCAATGCTATTTCAGGGCCAGCCACAGAGATAATTTCTTTACACCTCAATGAGCAAAGCCGTCTCGCTTCCCTGGAGATTTCCCGCACAGATTAAATAATCAGTTCAGGATTGTCAGGGAGCAGTGCAATTACTGCTGCTGGTACCATTTAATACATGAGGCAGTGCTGGATTTGTTTTTGTCGCTCTTTTTCCTTGATTGATTAATAATCATTAATGTCAAGTCGGAACTAATGTGTGACAATTTGTACTGCATTTCCCTTATAACCTCAGAAATGCATCAATTTCTGCTTTTTTTTTAAATATAGTAAATCCGAATCAAAAGACATTTGACTATAGGGAATTCAGCACTAGTGCATATCCAGAATGTCAGCTATACAAAGTTTGGCTGTCGCATGTGATCACACGTTGATGGTATATCACATATGTCATAATCACTCCCTGCTTATCCTGTTCAGGGTCACAGGGGGGCATCCATCACAGGGCACACAACCACACACTCGCACATTATGGGGAATTTGAAACGCTAAACAACCTACCATGCATGTCTTTGGACTATGAAAGGAAACCAGAGTACCAGGACAAAAACGCACCAACACAAACTCCATGCATATAGACGCGAGGGGGGACTGGAACCCTCGACCCTGGAGGTGCGAAGCCACAGTGCTATCCACAGTACCACCATATCATCTATCATCCGTGTCATATCACAGCTCATTCGATTTCAATTCCAATCACCAACTATTCTTGGCACAAAGAAAACCACTGCTTATTATTTCTACAAAGCAATTTGTTCCTCAAGTGATGTTTCACATTTGAATATAACAATGTCTCTCTGTGCCCCCGTCCTTCTGTCCAGGTAGAACAAGCTATTTTGCAAGCCAGGGAACTCTGGCAGATGTGATCTGTATAAGCTACTGTGTCTTATGGCTTTTTATTCCTATGTGATAGTGAATGTGACTCATGTAGGGATACAAGCCACTAAACACAGAGTGAACTATCAACTGAATATAATCGTCCTGTTCAGCTTGTAGTCAAGAGTGATCTACTGTTGTAGTAAATTACTTCTCAAGATTCATCAGTAAGATTCATTTACTTATGTATTATGATCGTTTCTGTAATTCAAATACTTTCAGTTTTTAATAGAACATTTCTGTTGTTGATAGAGAGAAAGTAATGAAATGATAAGGAAACAGAATGAATGAGCGTACAATTTAAAATGCTGATTTGCCAAATATTAAACTACATTTTAACCCTTAATCATGAGGTAACTTACAAGTGTCAGTATCAGGACCCCAAGAAAGAAAAAAAAAAACGCATTTGTAGAAAATAAGTATTTTTGCACATTTTTATATTTAAATAAATGTACCATTAACCGTAGCTGTGTTTTAAAAATATTCAATATATATGCTTTTTGTACAAAATATTACCCTAGATGGGTGAGCAATAATGTATGGTACCTTCACAACCATGATTTACAACATGAAAAAGTCAACAATGCAAATCATTGTGAAATAATCGCAAAAGTAAAACAAGCTTTGGAAAAAGTCTTGAAGTTGTGAATTTACCAGTAATTCAATACGTGCCTATAAAGGGTTAACGCAAACATTTAATTAGTAATTTTAAGGCACTCATTTATTCATTTTTACATTAGTGCTTTTAAAACACCTCAGTGAAAAAGATGCCAGGCCCTCATTTAATGACAGTCCAAGGTTACGAGGTGTAATTAATCAATGTACAGCTTGGAATGACTCTCTTTAATGTAAAACTGCATCTATATTCATCTTGTCTAAAGAAATTAATAAGTGTAACCATTTTCCATTTTATAATCTCAATAAAGGCAATTAAGAGATCCAGAGTAAATTCGCACAATTGGATTTGTGTGTGTGTGGCTGGGATTTCATGGTCGATTGCTAATATAGCTCACCATAATTAACACTAATGAGCAATTATTCAAAAAAATTTCGACGTGTCATAACAACACTGTGCACGTCTACTAGTAAAGACAAAAGAAACAAAGGAAGACTGCAGATTTTTAATAACCAACTTTATATGAGGCATTTTGTGAACCACTTATAAGCCTTTGCTAGGCTTAGCAATTCCCTTTTCTCATTCTCTTCATCTGTTGCACATTATTAAAATAAAACTTTGACATTATTACGCATTGCACCAGAGATAATCTACCTACAATATAATACAATATAAGATACATATAAACAAGATAAAGCACCTTTTGTGTTCTAGTAAATAATAGTAATAATAATAATAAAACATTTGGATGACATCTAGCTAACTGATTGTGGATTTGGTATGTAGAAACATCAGTGCATGAGAGGAATTTCTAATAAGGGGTCCATGCGCAAGAGTTTTCCTTGTTAGCACCTGAGTTCATCAAATCAAACAGGAATTATACTCAATTTAGTCATGGAGAACGGCTAACCCCAATGCCCTCTTTTGAGAAAACCAAATTAAAACTTTGACAAATTAACCCATTTTTTTGAATCAATTTTTTTTTTTTTTTTTAGGAAACTAGAGAGTACCAGCAAGAATGATTTGATGAATGTATCCGCTACATGTTCCCTTCAGTTAGAGGACATTTGTGTTCACATTACTATAAAAATCAAAATAACATAGCACCAATTATGTTTATACAAAAGCTAATACATTGAATGTCACTGTAATACAGTAAGGTAAAAGAGTATGAAAGCGTAATTCTATGAAGCGTACAAAAAAGGCACATTGATGTAGTTCAGAAATGGAATATCATTTGGTACTGTTGCACAAAAAAAAATAATAATAATAAAAATAAAACCCATCTATAACACGTGGTGAATGTGTCATGCATAATTTGAAAAAAAAAAAAAAACACATCTCAGTTAACTTTCAAGTACAGTTTTTTTCAATTATTTTCTTTTTTTCATGAAATACAGACTCTGTAACTTAATGTTCAACTTCAAGGTAGAGAAAATAAAGTTATTTGTAAAAGTTGGCCGGCATACCAGCTAGTTCATTTCATATTTATAAACTTTATCACGTGTCCTCACGATCACGTGAAAACATTTACAAGAAGATACAAGATAATAAAGTGACTAATTAAAAAATATATTTCTTAGAGGAGGGCCATACAATCTCATTCTCATTTACAAAATTGTCTTGATCATCTAGTGGATAATGTAGTTCCCTCCTCCTTAGTAGCATCTAATTCTCAGTTAATGGATTCAGAAGTGTCCTTCCTTAATGGAATCTTAAAACCAGTGAGTCTTTGGCCAAATAGCTTGCTAAGGAGGCTGTTGTGTGACTCTGCAGTATGAAAAGATTGCGTCTCCACAGACTTGACCCCAAGTTTTGGACGAGATTTGTTAAATGAATTGTTCAGGGAGGTTACTGACACCTTGGAGGTGGCAGAATGAATGGCTCTACCAGGCACACCCTTTTTCCCTCTGCAATCCCAGTTCAAATGACGGACGAGCTCGCCTTTCTTGGGTGAAAAACTGTCTGAGCCTCTCTTTGGTTGTAGGTCCAGGGTTCCTATTTTGTGCTTTGAGACAATTTTATTACTAGTCATTTCATCCTTTACTGATGTGAGCACAGGATAGTCGACAGACATGTCACCTTTCCGTTGACCAGCCAGTCTCTCGCATTTATTGGACCGAAATTTCTTTTTCACCTTTGGGTTAATTCCAAGATTCTCGCGAGTAACGACGGATGTTGTCCTTGGCGAGCTTGGCGTCGTCTTGAGATCTTTCCTTTTTTTCAGCTTCGCACAGTCCTTGTCTTCAACTGTATTGGAGCCGAGGGAAATCTTGGCAGGATTTACACCTGCAGCATCTGTGACTCCAATGCATCCAGATCTTGTGCTATTGTCAGGGCATTGTTTAAAGTTTTCTTCTGACTTAGCAGATGTTCGTTCTTTACCCAGGACACATACTGACTGGTCAATATTGTTCATGACTTGCTCGTTTTCATTTCCGCCAGTAGATGCACATTCGTTTTTCTCGTCCCGCATCAGCTGATTTACCTCAGTGGATAGTGAGACATTAGGACTGTAGTCCTCTTTGGGCAAAGTGTCTTCTGTTTGATGGCTTTTTATGCCTTTACCTGTTTGGTTAGAAAATTGCGAACGACACAGATCCGAATCTGTCTCCTTTTCATCTGCAATTACCAAATCTGTGGATTCTTTCATCTTGTTATCAGGGACACTACTCTCATTTGGATCTGGCATTGTTAATGTCATCTGAATTGCTCCACAGTCATCCTCAACTTTAACATCACAGACCTCAGTCAGGGAGCCCTTGTGATCTGTCCTGACCTCTTTGGTATCTGTTCCTGGAACATCATCATGTGCATGCAAATCTTCATTATCTTCTTCCTTGGTCATAGTTTTTGTGTTAACAGTGTTTTCAGCAGAAGTCATTTGGGGCTGATGCTGCCCCAGTTCTTCTAGAGCCCCAGAAAGGTCTTCTGCCACGTCCTCAATTTTTACACTTGTATTATTTGTGTCAGTAGACTGTTTTTCTTCATCAGTGCTGCTGCATGTAGAGCTGTCCATGGCTGGTTTAAAACCCTCTATGTCGGTACTCTGCTGTAAAGGTACAGAGGCGATGCTGGCAATATTTAGGCTGTTTTCTTGAGAATTTTCAGGCAGTACCTTCCTCTTTTTGTTAGGAGGCATATCAAAGTCATCCTCTTTGGACTTGCAGGGTCTCACAACTCCCCTAAACTTAAATATCTTGCTGCCACCTGCCAGGTGTTTCTCCATATGACGATCAAACTGTTCTTTTTTAGAGAAAGTGTAGTTGCAGGTACTGCAGATGAAGGACTTCTTAATTACATGCATAACATCAGCACAGAGCTCACATGTGTACAGGGTAGTGTGCTTTGAATCGAGTTCATCCACCTCCTCGTGTTCACTTTTTAGGTGATCTTTAAGCTCCTTGGCTTGCTGATATGAAACTGGACATTTGTGACACATGAAAATCTTCTGCAAATTGTGAACCACCAAGTGCCGCTGAAGCTTAAAGGGTTTTGGAAACTGCTTGCCACAGTGGTGACAGTCCCTTGAGGGATCTTTGCAATTGGGATGCATCTCAACATTTTTGGGGGTAGTGTCTGCTTTGGGTAGAACTTCAAGTGGTGTGAATATACTATGTTTGCTTCCTCCAACACCACTTGCTGCTTTGCTCTTTACTGTTTCAGGCTCACCCATATCTGAGCATTTTTGCTCCATACCAGAGACATCTGTAGAACCTTTGCTTTCTTCCTTTGATGTTTTTGCATTCTCCCCTTTGATAGACTTTTTCGATTGATGTTGCATGATCGATGAGATGAAGTTCTTCACAGCATTCTCTTGCATGAAGCAGCCAGGCATGTCCAGCAGGGAACTCTGAGACTGACCCTTTCGAGCAAACTGCGTGGCATGCTCCCGCAGATGTTCGTTGTACATCCACACATCCGATATTTCCTTCAAGCACATGCCACAGGTCCAGACACCTGCTTTATTCTTGACATGCTTCTCCCTCAGATGGTCTCGAAGTTGCTCACGGGAGCTAAATTTGCGCTGGACACACATGTAACACGTTGGAGGAGGTGAAGGATTGTGTGAAAGTTTGTGGAAGTCCAGCTCCCCTAATGTGAGGAACCATGTGAAACACACTTTGCATTTATACTGCTTGTCCTTGGGCTTCAGTCCAGTCTCAATTCGTTTCCTATTCCTGCGTTCTGCGGGTTTCTTGGGGGATTTCTTGGGTACAATGGCCTCAACCACAGACATATCTCTTTCACTCTCAAAGAGTGGCATTTCAGGGAGCTGAAATGTAGTGTTGAAGTTTTGAATGTCAATGCTAGGGTAGCGAGACACATTATCCTGAACACAGACCAACTGCAGAGGGCAAGGCTCATCAGATTTACGGTTTTCCTTGGTATCTGACATTGTATCTATATTCTTGTCTTCAGGTACAATTAAGTTCACTGTAGGATTTAGAATGGCATCTTCTGTATGGCATAAAAAGTCACTAATTCTAGTCTCTTGAGCGTCCTCATGCTCAACCTGATGATCTGTTATCGCATCATGTGGAAAACTTTTCTGAGGAGAACTTTTAAGTGTGCTCTTATGGCACATCTCGAGCATTTTAGCATCATCAAGTGATATAGTTTCATATTCACAGTGGTCATCCAGACTGCTAGAAAATATGTGGTCAGGATTTTTCTTACACTCCTCAGTTTTATCAGAAAATGTGTTTGAGGCAGAATAGTCAGAAACTAAGCTTGGCATTTGTTTCTGCTTTTTGTTACTTTTACCATAAACACGTGCACACTTTTTCCTTTTCATTTCATCATTCCTAGGGAATAATTGAGAAAATGTGTTTTCATCATCAAAGAGATCTTTGAGGTCGTTGCCCAGGACACTGGGACTTATTGGTGGATCTTTATAGCCTTCGCAGTTGGAACCATTTTCATCTGTGGGATAGCTCGGTGTCTCACTTTTAATCGCAATTGAAGGATCCTCACATGGATCACAGATTTCTTTAATGCCAATATATCCCCCAGGAAAGGTGTCATTTGCTTGCCCATTATCTTTAAAGATGTTTAAGCTTGCACAGCTCTCTGGCTTTGTCATTTTATGGTTGCCTTCAACTCCATGGTGCTTCATTTCAGGGCACCTGGGCAAAGTTATCATCTCTTGCTCATCAACACAAACACTTTTTACGTCCTGAATGTTCTCTGCGACTTTTACCTCTTGATAACTGGGACTGTTAACTGGGCTCATTTTTCCACTTGACGTAGGACATTCTGGTTGTGCCATTATGGGAAAATCTGGGGAAATGGCCTGTAGGATATCCGTTTTAAGTATGCTCAGCAATTCGTCTGGAAAGGGGTCCTTCTTTACTTGTTTGTGAATGAACCCTTCACTGATGTCCATGCTCTTGCTTCTTTTAACTTTATTCTTCTTAGCTTTCTCATTTATTGGAGGCATGTCCTCATTGTCATTACTCATTGTACTTTTTGAAACAAGTGATTCTTTTTCCTTGCTTTCAAATGCTGAGTTCAGAGCTGCTGCATCACATTGTGTTACAGGTGTGCCATCATTGCTGGGATTAAGCAGGACCACTGTATCAGGGATCTTCATTTTATCTTTCAGCTCGATATCCGCTGCATGTGGCACAACACCTTGGATGTTATGAGGTGGCTTTTGTGGTGTCACTCCTTCAGCTTTAACTGCATGCTTCATGGCTTTGTGTCGCTTAAGTCCAGGTAAAGTTCGGAAGAACATGAAGCATATTTCACACTGAAATCTTCCTTGAACAGCATTCTGTGCGCTACCTTTCTTTGGTGAGGACTTTACTTCTGACTGCTTTGTGCACGGCCCCATTACTGAGCTCGGCAAACTTGTGAAACTTATAGACCCTGTTGGTAACTGCTCTTGAGGATTTGTTGGTTCTTGAACATTGGACATAATTGGGTTCTGTGGCAATGCATCAAGCTTGAAAGCGGTTATCTGCCTTTCCCCGTTCTCAGCATCTGTCTTCCTCAGAAGATTGATGTTTAAGTCCATGTAATCCATAGAATCAAGGGGAACATGACAAGTGCTTATATTATCTTGGTGGTGTTTTGATAGTTGTTCCACATCAACTGAAGCTCTTTGCTCCACATGGTGATTATTGGGGGGTGAAATGCAGCAGTACTTAATGTCATTTTGGTTAGGGGTGTCATGAAAATGTGGTATGTCCAGTTTTACCAAGTGATCGTAGGAAGTTAATTCAAGCTCATTTTGAACGTGTATTGGACTGAGCCGACAATTTGTAGAGAGAGTCAATCCACAAGCATTGAGGCTGAGGCTGTCTTTAGGGCTTGACTTAATGTTGGACTGAACATCAATAGTTTTATTTAAACTGTCAGAACTTAGACTGCAGCTAGTGAAATGTGCTTCACTGTAATTAATTGGGCTTAGTTTGAATTCATACAACATGTCTTTGTTTTGGGTGTCATCCAATATTTTGGATTTCTCATTTGACTCATAAAAAGATTGTTTGGAGATGCTCTCCACAGCTAGCATTGTTCTGGGACTAGATATTTTGCTTTCTGTTGTTTCTGCAAAGTTAAGATTGGAAGCAAAAGGATTACTTATTTCAGTAGTTGTGTTTGATGACTCACAGGTTTGTAGTGACCGAGCAATATCCACATCTGCAGAACTCTTAAAGGACATGGTTTCTTCGATCAAAGCAGGGCTAATTATGTTAATATTGGTCCAACAACTTGACAATAGACTCTTTTCTCCTTGCAAGGGGGAACTCTTTGTAGAAACATATGGAGAAACCAGTGGTGATGGACTGATGGGTGGAACAGCTTCTAATTTTGGATCCTCATTCACATCGATTTGAACATTCTCTCCACATGAACTGTGTGCTTCAGGAAACGCCATTCTCAATGCGGCCTCACAACTCTGATCCTCTTGGATTGTTTGTGATTGATCATGAATGCTCCCCATGTTTGTGTCATTTCTTAGAATTTTATGTGACCGGGGATCTTCACCATGAGGAGACTTAATGCTCTCAAGGACTGAGCCATTATCTGGCATTACATTATCTTTGGCTTTTTCCACTGTGTTATTTTCAGTCTCATCAACTTGTGTGCTATGATTTCCTGATGCTGATTCAAGTTTGTCTTTGGAATCTTTGGTAGCATTTTTGTCTATGAACATCTCTTCTGCTTGGCTGCTTTCGTCCTTAAGGGCCTTTGTGCTTTCATCTTTTAGCACATCTGGTAATGATGGTAAGGCATTCAGATTGGTGGGAGGGTCCTCTGAATTAAAATCTTCCAAAACTTCTTGTTCAAGACTGACTGTCCCTGGCTCTACTGATGGCTCGCAAGTTTTATGATGAAATATATTAGATGGAAACTTTGATTCTTCTGCATCACTGATTGACTCGAAAGTGCTTGCAGGCTGTAGCTCATTCATCTGTGTGTCTTTGTCATGCAGACAGACATTACTCTCAACATCACTGGTGTTTTCCATCTTGCTACCCAAATTTGATTCACAAATGTCACCTGGTATAAGATTGGGTGGCTGCTCCAATAAAGTTTTAGTCAGGTCTGATGAGCACTCAGGAAGTTCTGTCACAGAGTATCTAGAGTCTACTCTTTCAGACTCATTTGCAAACCCAGTCTTTTCTGTCTTTTGATCATCATCTTTTCCCTGGTCTTTGCTGCACTCATTTTGCTCAGCAGATAACTGAGCTGATTCCAGCCCTGACGATAAAGAATCTGACATCACCTCTAGGCTTTTCATGAGGTTTTCTGTGTATATTTCCTGTTCAATCATCTCTTCTGATTTGTTTGTAGCTGTGCAAAGAGCATCACTGCTTCTGGGTTTCTCCTCATTGTTTAGTTCTGCTGGTTTCCCTGTCGATAGAATGTTTAGTTCTGCACCACCCTTTACATGTAAGGTTTCTGGGCCTAAACTAATTGGGGTGTCTGTTACAGTAGGGTGTGTTGGGGTGTGAAGACATTGCTGTCCACCCATTAACCCAAACTGAACTGGACTGGACCATGGAAGGTCAGGTTCAGAGAAAAGTTCTGCATGAGAGTCTGTTGGTGCAGCAAGTCCTAAGCTTTCTGATGGGCAAACCACCTCCAAGTTACTATGATTACTCTCACTTTCATGGTCATCCAGTCTTAATGGTGAAAATTTACTCATAGTCAAGTGTTTTGGTGGCTCATTGTCAAGTGGAGAAGGACTACTTAGCTTAGCTGACTGAAGCTGGTTCTCGAGTTCTGTCACAATTCTCTTAATCTCAAGCTCATCATCAGAGACACAACCATTGAGATTTGAATGGTAGTCCATTATTTTCTCTGTCAGTGGGAAAGAGACAGGATTAAAACAAGCCTTTTTATCAGTTGCTATGTCGGAATCATCTTTGTACTGTGCAATCTCATCTGGTAGTTCTGGAGTCACATCAACCATCAAGCTCCAGTCTTTCTGCTCTAATAATGGTGAAAAGGATGATTCAAACAGCTCTTTCTTGTCAGCTGCACTTTCTATTGGGCTGAAGCTTTCTTTGGTTAGCTGAATATCTGGGTACAGGTTATTGTCAAATCCACTATCTGTAAGGTCAAACATTGATGTTGTATCGAACGAAAGGGGGGATTTCATAAGACTCGGCTCATGTTCTAATGTATAAGGCATAAGACAGGCTCTGTCTTTCTGTGGGAGTGCATCATTAAGTTTCGCTGAAGATAAACACACTTCATCCATGAGTGAACTGCAAAGTGATGGCGGCTCAGAGAATAAGTCACTCTGATCAGTCTTTGGTTCTCTGATTGCAGAGATATCATTATTTAAGTTCTCAAAGGAAGCTGGTGAGGATTCTGAATCTTGGTGTGACTCTTTCTTCTTGTGTAATGTTTTCCCCTTTGATGAAGCATGATCTCGTTTGATTTCTTTATCATGTTTGGTCTTCACTGAGTTCATTGTTATGCCAGTCCTTCTGACATGCATGCTAGCTTGTTTGTAATCTTTGTAGTCTTTGCTGAGTGGTGTGGTCTCCTCTGTATTTGCAGCAATTCCCATTTCAGAGCCATAGTGGTCCATTTTTCCCTCTACCTCTACCCTGGTGGTTTTGAATCTTGCAAGGCTGACAGTACTTTTAGTCAAGGTGTGCTCTGATGCAGTCTCTTCCGTTGTACTGATGACGTTCGAACACTTTGACGTAGTATAACTGTCTTTAAGTTCGGAGAGCAGAATCTTGTCAGTGCTATAATGTTTTGTGTTTTTGGTGAACGTCAAAGCTAATGACGTGCTTGACTCTTTTAGTATTCTTTGTGGAGATCTGTCCTGATCAAAGGAATCCTGGTCTTTTTTCCTCATCTCCATTCTTTTTTCACAGTCTGAATCTGTTCGATCGATGCTTTTAGGGCTGCTGATGCTCTCGCTGGAGACACTCACAGACGTGCTGAGTTCGCTGCTGGTTGAAGATCTGCTGCTTCGTCTTCGCACCCTCTGATGGCCAGTGATTTCTTTAACTGAGGGCGGCGAGACGGTTTCAGCTTTCTTCAATTCAAAGCTCTCGATCTTGTCTTGCTTCCATGGACTTTCCCTGTTCTTATCAGCTCTTATTCTTCCTTTACATTCTTTTGTATATGTGTACTTGCAACGTATGCTCTGACTAAGGCGGCCCTGGCTGGCTATCTTCACAGGCTCACAGTCCTCATCTGAATCTGAGATGTAATCATATTCCCTGAAAGTAGGTTTCTGTACTGTGGGTGTCAACCTTTCCATCACGAGTGAGAACTGCATGTTTTTGGTGCCTTTCACATGAAGCTTATGCAGCTTGTTTTTCTGCTGAACTATCTTGTGAATGAGCTCCTTACTCCAGCTCCCTCCACTGATCCTTTTTCGTTTCCTCTCCTTCACTACTGGCTTCTGAGTTGGGGAACTCCTAGTGGCAGATGGAGATATGGGAGTTTTGAGTCCACCCCTTTCTGAAAAGTTCCTGGACAAGAGAAACCTGGGACCAAGCTCACTTTCATCTGCTGTCTTTTCCGACTTTTGCTTCTCTTTGACCCACTCTGCACACGTGTTAGATTCCTCCAAAGTGGATTCCCTCTTCATGAGAGAGGTCTCCTCTCTGGTGCTGTCTTTATGTGCCTCCGAATCCCGGTTATTTTCTTTATAGGTAACATCGGAAAGTTTGCTCTCGGCAGTGAGGCAGTCAAAGTCTGCATCGAACGTATACTTTTGCTGCGTTAATGCTTTTTCACCCGATGTGAATTCATGTTTACTTCGGCTCTCAAACATTACAGAGTCTTTGGTTTTTACAGTCTGTCTACTAGATGTGCATTTTGTAGTGGTGATCTCATCATCTGCAAATGCATCAATGAAGCTACTATCAATTTCTGCATTGTCTGACTGATATCCAAGCCCGTTCAATGCCTCTGTGATGAGACTATCTAACTTGGCATCCTCCATCTCTAAGTCAGGGAGTGGTGCAGATGGCAGCATGAGTTTCATCGGATCATCTTTTGCATCAGCTTTGCTTTCGCTGTCAGGCATTATCTCCCCATTCTTGTTAAGCCCAAGCAGGGACATATGCAAATCAGATGAACTCCGTGACATAGCAAAATTGGTACCAGACGAGATAGCCTTCGTGTGATCACCATGAAATTTCCTTGTATCTTCCATTTTCCGAATATCTTTGAAGTCATTTTGTGCAAATGTATGCTGTCCACAGTATAGCTTATGATCAAGAAAAGAGGCCACGTTATTAAAATTCTGATTACACTGCTTGCATGTGAGAAGTACATCCAGTTGGTCAAGGTTGAGCTGGTGAGCTGAATATGGTGGTGGTGGACGGTGCTCCATCCCATAGCTGTCTATACAACCTTTCCCACTTTCCACGTTAGATTTGACATGTCTGATATTTGATGAAAAACTCTCTTTGGCTTTTTCTTGGTTGTACCGCAGGCTACGGGAAACATCTGAATTGTAGTGATGCTGATTAGAACTCAGGTTGTCTAGCGATGGCTTATTTTGTGCCTGGGTAAAAAACTGAGATGGAGAAGTCTTCTGGCTGTCGTCAGAGCTACTGCTGGCAGGGCTAGTAGAGTTTGGTGAAAGGGAGGAACAAGTGCTGCTAGCCATTTGGTTTTGAATGGGTGAGTGTGAAGGTGAATCATATGGGGACACCATCATTAGTTCCATAGGTGGAACGTGTAATGGGGGGTAACCGGGGGTTCTTGGTGTGGACCCATGCACTGCATGATTTACAGCAAAGTACAATGACTTATTTTTGGCATCTCCAACTTGGTTTTGGCTTGATTCCACTTTATTCGTAAACTGACATGGTGATATTGTATTACACCCCTGCTTGACACTGTCTTGCCTCAGTTTTAAAAAAGCTTCACTCTGTCTGTTGTTGGGAAAATCATTAGAGCTTTTCTGTGCGTTGTTTTTTTGAGACTTGCTATCCTCTTTCAAGTCAGGAGGTATCAAAAAAGCCATTTGATTACTAAGTTGTCTGGAAAACTCGATCCTGTTTTGGTTTGGCATGGCTGCTGTATGGCGGATCTGTTGCCAGGGCATGCGGTTGTTCATTCCTGCATTTTGTCTTTGCTCAAGGGGCGGTTGGCACTGAAACGGGTACAGGGAGGAGTTCTGAACTAAGGGTAATGGGAAGGTTTTGTTTGGCTCTTCCCATGGTTGTGCTACTCTACTGTTTTTATCGAGAGGTGCTGAGCCCACATGCATAATATTTGTTGGGGAGCTGTTATAACTCTTTTTGGAAAAGTGCATTTGGGGACTTTGACCCTGTGCAATATTTCTGATGTGATGTACACTGCCTTGAATAAGAATTCTTTGACTGGAAGTACTGTTTTTTGAATGGCAACCTCTTTTGCCCCCTGTAGTAGAACTGATATCCCTAGTGTCTACTGAACAATAATTATCTGACTTGTCAGATAAAGCACCCTTTTTCTTATCTGGTTGTTGATTGTTTGATTCTTTGCAATCATCATTATTAACACCATCACCTATGCTTCTTGTGCAATGCACAGACAATGGTATAGTATGGGTAGTCTGCAAATACTGGGGAGGTTTGGAGTGTAAAGAATATTGTCTGTCCTCTGACTGTTCATAACTCAGTTTTGTATTGCTCTGCACAACCTCGTGCTCCTCCCCAGAAGACTGATAAGAAAATGAGTTTTGAGCCACTTGGTTAGGGCCCAAGGACGCTTCTATTAAATCTTGTGGCTGTGGGTTCTGATCACAGGGAAATGAATCTGTATTATCCAATAATGGATACCCATACTGAAATGGTAATGGGACAAAGCCATTGGGTTTGCTCAGTTCCACAACACTGTTAGACTTTTGTGATGAGACCCCAAAACTGCCATTATTAACATTTCTGTCTGGAGACTGCCACATGTCAGCTCCACCTAGCTGAAAGTCAGGGAAAAGCATTTGATTGACAGGTTGTGTGTTATTGGTCTCCAATGCACCAGGTTGCTGCTGTGGTGCAGTGGATACCGGGTGCTGGTGAGAAGAGCCCCCAGTTGTAGAGCCCACTGGTTGTGAGGTATAGCTTGGAGATATGAGGTTAGAGCCCTCCTGGAAACAACGGGTGAGGTTGAACTCCTCCTGCTGTAGTTCTGCTTCTCGCTCTGGAATATTTGGTACATGAAACCTGTAGCTGCCTGAGACAGGGCCCCGGCTGGCCTCCAGCTTCTTGGGAGGTGAAAGCTTCTGCTGTGGATAGGCTATCCCTATTGTGGGATTGGAACGTGTACTTGTAGTACTCAGTCTGCACAGCTGCTGTGGGTTAGCACGCTCTGTTTTTCCTGCCTTTTTCCCTTTGTCCCGAATACGACTTTTCCCACTTGGAGACTGAGGACTGACCTTGCCATTAGGCCATGTTCTATCACCGGCAAAGTTCGAGCGGTTCTGCAACGACTTGAAATCAATCTTTCCCGCCTGTTGTGGCCGGATAACAGCTTCACGTTGTTGAGTGTTGTCTTTCTCCTTTTCTACAAACTTAGTATTATTGTGAACAGTCTGTGACTCCACACACACTTTTCGAAAGTGCTCAGGGGATCCTTTCTCGTTGAACTGCTCACTTGCAAGCTTCTTTTCCTCCTTCTTGGGCTCTGTATCCAGCTCTTTGGTGGCATATGTCCGTTTGGTCTCACCTGCCATGATGCCGACGTGGCTGATTCAGCAGGCTGCTCCTTATGTATGGAGGCTGTGACACAATGACATTCTGCTGTAGTCTGGAACAATCTCCAGCGGCATGAGCAGAATCGACGAGATTATAATATCTTCTCTCTTATCTCCTCATTTCATCAAAGAGCAAACGATCATCTGTCATCATCTTGAAGCCCTGGAGGAAGAAGAGTAAAGATAAAGAAATGAGATGTCTAGATTGTCAATTCTCTTTACATCCAGTATGTATTGATCCAGAATTCAATTGAAAAGAATTGGAAGAACAGTTAAGACTAAACTAAGATACAATTTTTAATTAAACCTGATATACTTTTACTGAAAAATACAAATATGGTATACGGGATGTGTAGTGTCTGATATTAGAACATTGGTTTTTAAAGTCTAGGACCATAGAGCTGCTACTAAAAGAACTGACACAATGCAAAACCATATCACGCCATTAGAGGGCAGTATCATATCAGAAAAAAAAACCCACACACACTCACTCGCTCATTGTCTATACCTGTACACAGGGTCGCGTGGGGGTGGTTGGGTGGAGGGGGGGTGTGTTTGTTTGGTGCCTGGGTCGGGGCTGAAGCCTATCCCAGGAGACTTATGGCAGTGTGTACCCTGGATGTACCCTACCCACACACACACACACTCACATGCACATTCACACACTACAGGTAATTTATGAATGCCAATTAGCCTAAGCTGCATATCTTTGGACTGTGGGAGGAAACCGGAGAACCCGGTTAGCACTAAGCACAGAGAGAACATGCAAACTCCGCGCACACGGACCCGAGGCGGGAATCAAACCCGGATCCTGGACATGCAAGGCGAGAGTGCTATCCACCAAGTCACCGTACCACACCAAAACAAAACAAACCAACAACAACAACAACAACAACAACAACAACAACAACAACAACAAAAAACACACATAACAAACCTACAATTGTCAGTAAGCACTATAATTCCAAATTTGCTTTCAGCATTCGTCAAAAGCTGTTAAAAAAGCTGCTAGATATTCATGACATTATCTGTAATCGTTTATTTAGGCTCAAACAACAGTTATTTGAATAGTCAGATTACTACTTTGGTGTGAAAATGCTGAAAGTGACTCCTGTCTTTATTTACTTATTTATTTAAATATAATCTACATAATGCTGTGAAACCATTTTTCATCCTTTCTTTCTTTTCTTTTTTCTTTTTGATTCAATATACTGCTTTTTCTGTTTTGTGATTCAATATACTGCTTCTTAAACCACGGCTTAATTCTGTTTATTCTTCTACACCCCTGGCAAACACTAGGAATTCATTCCATTCCATATCAATCATTAGCATGCCTTATGGGCTTATTACTCTATGTTCATGTGCAGTGAATGATTGCGTGACACTCAGAGGTTCTGAGTTCTGAGCTGGGACAGGTGGCTGTCCTTCATAATGCATCTTATCCACTGCTTACATTTAAGTTTACTCAGGCCTCCGGCAGCTTGGTTTGTGCTTCTGTAATAAGCAAGAATCCAGAAGCAGAATGTAATTCATCTGATGGGGAACTTTTGCTAAGTGATATTAGGATAATTAAGAATAATAGTCAGGTTGTGTATATATAGGATTTATCTTACTCCATGTTTGCCTCGGAGTTTCTGGCAAGTTACCAGCTGATTCCACAAATGATAAAGCAGATACTGAGACTATTTCAGAATTGAGGGGTGGAGGAGGTGGCGGGGGGGGGGGGGGGGGAATTACAAAGGTAAGCACACATTTTCCACATGCACTCCTTCTCCGTTCCTTCTTTTTCGAGAAAAGCTTTCTCCTTGTCACATGGATCTGGAGTGTATCCCAGGAACACTGGCACGAGGCAAGAAAACAGATGAAATGCCATTCCATCACTGAGCAGCATGTCCACACATTCACACCCAGGGGCAATTTAGATTAGCCAGTTCTGGCATGTGTTTGGGAGGTGAGAAAAAAACAGCAGAGTTCAGAAAAAAACCCATGCATACAGTTCCATCACCACACACATACTGTATCAATACCTCCTGATGTCATATCTTTATCTTTATCTTTGATAGGAAATGTTTCCCACCTTTCATGCCCTTTCACTGTGTTCCTAAAATGGAAAATTAGTGCATTTAAATCTCAACAGGACCTTGTTGAACATCTACTGCAAAATCTGTCATCTCCACTTCCCTGTGACACCTGTTGTGTTTTATTGATAACGGTATGGTACGTACCCATAATTACATACTGTGACATGCAGTGACAATGACTGGGTGCTGCAATGTGAATGGGACAGAACACTTTTCCCTCTTTATAAAACACAACTTTTTTCCCCCTAAATGCAATCCAGTGAAGTTTCAAACTTGGCATTCTTAGCAATGAGTTATAGCTAAAATAATTAAATTGCAACCAACCAAGAATTTCTAACAGCCAAGCCTTTACTGACTATAATTTAAACCAAAAGATGACCTAATATACAGTATCATTTCTTCATATTCCGCTTCCAATGAGCCAGACCCTTGTATTTTTAATGTAGTCTTGAGGGATAGTTTTCCAGGCTTCCTGAAGGATTTTTTTTTTGCCTCTCATTTTTTGCAATATAGTAACATATGAATAATTCAAGCATACAAAAGAAATCTAACTTAAAGCATGAACCAGTGAGAAACAGGTGCAGATGATGACAGATGATCAGGCCGATGATTAGTATACTGGCGATGCTGAATGGTTTTTTATATTTGTTTCCTTTTCTTTAATTCAATCTACATAATTTAATTTAAAATGACGAAATGAGGCTTTTTTACAAAGCAGTTCAATTCATACTTCAATTCACTATTGGAAAACAAAAAGATATTAAGTTATGTGTTGCATTCTGAAGTCAAAAATGGAACTGAACTGGCAATGTGTTTTAGCGTAGAGTCGTAAACACTACAAAGTCTTTTATGTAACAGCTACAAGGAACGCCATGGTGACTAAACTTGACTTAAAAGTTAAAATGTCATCAATATTTCTTATTCCTGTCAAATCCTTTTGCAATGAAAAAAAAAAAAAAATCAGCCCCGGGGTTCCTTCTGAAGTAACTAAACACAGCCAAATTCCGGTGTTTTAAAAGTTATCTGTTCCTTTCCACTGTCCAAAAATGATGAAATCATTTCAAACAACTCCATACACATGCTTTTGATAGCGACCAATCTGTTGCATCTGCAAATTAATATCATGATGCAAGTTTATAAATGACTTCATAAAAGAAAATACTTCAAATACTTTATAAAATATCTAATGAAATCCTAAATTTTGGCAGTGGATAAAACTACTCTACCTAGCGAGGCACCTTTTATGAATGACGTAACCCAGACAAAAAAACTTCCACTGGCCTTCACTAACACCGTTTTTTCACATTAAATTAGAGATTGAATTCGTGTGAATGCTGCAGTAGGGACGAGGCTGGCATTATTTGTTTTTATTGCACTTCTGAAAGAGTCCTATTTCCAATACCCTGTCCTTAGCCTGGCTCTGGTATTTAGCATATTGGTTTAGAGATTTAGCTCAGCCTGGGTTTGGATCAGCCTGTGAAAAGTCACATCCACTCTCCAGCTCCAGCTGCAGTCAAAGGCAGTATGTCTGTTCCTCTCTGAAAACAGAATGGAAGTGTGCACGCTCCCCGGTGGGAACTCCCTGGACAGTTGTATTTAATCCATATATCATACCCTGTTCACTATTTGTCCAGGTCAGCCAGCCCCTTGGAAAACTGTCAGAGAGGACACAAGCTGTCTCCAACAACAAAGCACACAGTGCTGTGATCACAGGGGCCTATTAGAAGTAGCACCAAAGCCACAGCTGTCAGTGCACAACGAGTGCGGCCTCATTTATATCTTCGCAACTGTCAGCCTGACTTTCCTAATCCAAATCTATAAGCACATGGCTGCCAGGTTTCCTGCCAGCAAGGCGAATCCGAAGCTTTTAATGCTCTCATTCTATCAAACTGCCTATTTGGTGGGACTTTAAATATCTAGCCAGTCAGTTCTTTTTGTTTTTACTTTTCCGCAAGCCAGATTAAAGTTTATAGAAGTTTGGGTAGCAAATAAAGGCCTGTGCCTGTGACACATTTGATTACTAAGTATGACTTGATATCGCACTCTATGCAAGCTGTCTTAAAACGATGCCATAAAATTGAATTTTAGGCTCTTTTATAAGTCAATTAAGGCAAGCCTGTGTGTTCCTTAGGCTTAGTGTCAAGTCAGCCTACACCACACACACACACACACACACACACACACACACACACACACACACACACACACACACACACACACACACACACACACACACACACACACACATATACACACACACCATCAGCTCCATATGGCCACACCAAACACAGCACCCAGACGCCGTTCTGGGCCGACAGGGGGTTCCTTTTGAGCATGTGTGTGTGTGTGTGTGTGTGTGTGTGTGTGTGTGTGCGCACACATAATGAAATGTAAACAAGCTCTGTGTGTGAGTGCAATCTTAAATGCTTCATCTGTCGATTCTCTTTACCCTATTGGCAATGTGTTTTGTGACTGTGTTTAAATGATTTTCTCTGGCTTATTCTTTCTCACACTAAAACAAAAGGAAAAAAAAAGCAGAGCCAAAGTGAAAAGGCCATTTCCAGAGCTTTTCTTCCCATTCCCCCCGCCCTCCATGTATGTAGTGTAAGCTAAAGCAAAAAAAATGTGCTTTTGTTATGCTTAGAGACTCTCATGCCATTTATCATCTGAGATCATACTCTCATCATTTCTGAGGATCTTTATGCAGGCAGTCTGTTTATCTAACGCTGCATATGGCATCCGAGCACTTAGTTTTCCATTATTCAGGCTTAAATGAAGCATAAATTGTCTTTATAGCTCTGAGGTGTGAACTCCTGGGCCCACAAATGATTTGTTATTAGGTAATGAACGTGATTTCACTCCTGTCCAAGGAGCTGCGTCAGGATAAGTGCTAATAAATATGGGTTGAATTCAACTCAGAGCTAAAACACATATTTTTAATATTAACATTAATATTAACATTAACAAGAAAAACACAATTCTATAGTTTCCGCCGACAGCACATGAAGGCCAGTGAAAGAGGAAAAATCACCTGTTTGCCTGAGACAGTGAAACATCTATCTCTAATACCCCCCCCTCTCACACACACACACACACACACACACACACACACACACACATAGACACATGTATTTTCTGTCGGCTACTGGATGTGCCACTAGACTGTAAACTATTAGTCTGGCTTTCACATTAAGAAGAAATCCAGAATGTTGTCCAGTTACAAGAGTTCAACCAAATACCAAGGCCGCATCTTTAAGATGCCTAAACCTTTACACACAATGGCCCTCTTCATCCGTCTGTAAACCTGTAAGGAATGCTGCGTAACCTTGCTGACATCGGCGGCTTTTTCCAGACACCTGGTGCACTGAGCTATCTCCTCATGCCATTTGCCTGGAGGAACGTTAGAGATGAGAGTACAAAAGTGTGCATGTGTGTGTGTGTGTGTGTGTGTATAAGGATTAGTGCGATTGAAAGAGTTAAAATTGCTTAAAGTGTGTCCAGATTGTGTCCCCTTGCACCGCGCTTACTTAGAGAGACAGGGTCAGGTAACAGTTGAAATCTCTCATACTGCATTCCTCACACTCCTAAAACCCAACTATAAGCCAAGACAGCACCAACACATTCTTCAAAAAAAAAAAAAAGAAGAAGAAGAAGAAGAAAAAAAAAAACGACTGGCAGGTTGACAGCAGACCCATGGCCAAACCAACCCTCTGAAGAGCGACCTTCTTTTTATTTTAGGAAACATCCATTATCCAAGCAAATTGCCTTTCAAGAGTATTTGACTTGAGAAATGTCAGCAATGGGTGGCAAACTGTGCCTGGCCTTAGCCAATTCTTCCAAATGTGAAAAGAAAAGAAAAGATTCATTCTGGGGCGGTGGAAAGAAATCTGACTAATCTGACATTTTTGATATATAGATATTAAAAAAGAGCTGAAGTGGCAAAGCAGTCCATTTATATCACTTGGTGCAAAATGTGCATGAGAAGTTTACTCAGCTTTCTGCCTGGCTCTGAATGAGGTTTTTATCAGAGGTTATGAGGGCCTATTTTGGGATGCAATTTAAGGAACCTGGATGGTGATCCACACGCCACCACGGTTTCGAAACACCCTCCTTCCCAAAAAATGTGGTTAGAAGAGCATGTGTGTGTGTGTGTGTGTGTGTGTGTGTGTGTGTGTGTGTGTGTGTGTGTGTGTGTGTGTGTATAAGGATTAGTGCGATTGAAAGAGTTAAAATTGCTTAAAGTGTGTCCAGATTGTGTCCCCGTGCACCGCGCTTACTTAGAGAGACAGGTTCAGGTAACAGTTGAAATCTCTCATACTGCATTCCTCACACTCCTAAAACCCAACTATAAGCCAAGACAGCACCAACACATTCTTCAAAAAAAAAAAAAAGAAGAAGAAGAAGAAGAAAAAAAAAACGACTGGCAGGTTGACAGCAGACCCATGGCCAAACCAACCCTCTGAAGAGCGACCTTCTTTTTATTTTAGGAAACATCCATTATCCAAGCAAATTGCCTTTCAAGAGTATTTGACTTGAGAAATGTCAGCAATGGGTGGCAAACTGTGCCTGGCCTTAGCCAATTCTTCCAAATGTGAAAAGAAAAGAAAAGATTCATTCTGGGGCGGTGGAAAGAAATCTGACTAATCTGACATTTTTGATATATAGATATTAAAAAAGAGCTGAAGTGGCAAAGCAGTCCATTTATATCACTTGGTGCAAAATGTGCATGAGAAGTTTACTCAGCTTTCTGCCTGGCTCTGAATGAGGTTTTTATCAGAGGTTATGAGGGCCTATTTTGGGATGCAATTTAAGGAACCTGGATGGTGATCCACACGCCACCACGGTTTCGAAACACCCTCCTTCCCAAAAAATGTGGTTAGAAGAGCATTGTGTGTGTGTGTGTGTGTGTGTGTGTGTGTGTGTGTGTGTGTGTGTGTGTGTTTGTGTGTGGGCTTGCTTTTATATCTTGGTGGGGACCAAATGACTGACAGTTATGACCTTGTGAGAATGTTGGCTGGTCCCTGCAGGAAAACCCTTTTTTTGGGGGGGTTTGTTTATTCAACAGAAATCGCAGCTTTATATATATATATATATATATATATATAAAATCAAAATATTTTTTTTGGCTACTAAGGTTTAGGTTTGGGTTCGATTAAGATATAGGTATAGTATTAATTAGCTACATTATCAATTATATCAGTGGCAAGAGAATAAGGATGGTAAGACAAAAACGTGTGTGTGGGATGGGGGTGTTTCAGTATGTAATTCCAGAAGCTCCACATACCCCCTCCCGAGTTTCCCCTTTTCCTCTCCTTCAGACAGTTTTTATTACCAGTACATTTTTGCCTCAGTCTGTTTCCATATTGCTAACCACATCATTCCACAAACATGATGGAATCTTTGTTTCTGGGCATTGAAAATGTTTTTTTTTTTTTTTTTTTGACACAATTTCCCAAATGTCTACCAGATCATGGAATATTACTCAGCACCTAAGCAAGTAAAAGCAATATGTTATATTAATAGGGGATAACTTAACTCACAAGATATATAAAAAAAAAACAATTTGTTTAGTTTTATAACCAGGATTATTTTCGTTTAAGTACTTCATACTACATGTCAAGTCTTCAGTGTTACTTTTACTCCAAACGCTTAGTAGCCCTAGCTGTACGAATGTACGAAGAGAGAATCTTTTCTTCAAACCATATTTGGTCCAATATGTGTTAGGAGCAGACAACGAAGCCAGTCAGCCGAAATAGCAGAATAAATCACATTCCTGCCTTGTACTGAGTGCAATTTATTATGTTACCTAACTAGCCCATTCATCGCTTGCATAAATTCATCATCTTCTGTTCGGTAATCTTTCATACGCGAGCCTTTTCTTCACCGGAATCCATCTTAATCGTTGACAATTTATCCTGCCGTAGGTATTTTCATTCAAAGTTAAAGTCAGACTCATCCATTGCGGGGCCTGGCTGGCGGCCTCTGATTTGCATTTATTTGCTCTCAGTGAGAGACTTTGTGTGAGACGGAAAAGGGAAAGAGAGGCAAGAAAAGAGGCAACATCTGTCATAGGACATGATGAAAAAGATCTAGAAGTTTGGCTCTGATCGATGATATGTGGGTTCTAGGCGCTTGGCTAACGCTGGTGTTTACTTCCATTTCTTTCCATATCCTCTCAGCAGCCTCCAAAGCCGACAGCAGTCCAGCACTGCGTGAAGGAAGAGCGCTGCTTCTCTCACTCCGTTTCACTGAAAGTGCTCATGGAGTTCATTTAAGGATAGCCTGAGCTAAAATGATGGCCTAAGTCTCACTGCCAAACTGTGTCCGGTTCACGTATGGTCGATTATTTCACTCGGGAACTATTTCTGAATTACGATCAGAAATGATGTCTTATCTACTCAGCTGGACAGCACCGAGACAGAGGGCACCACAATCAACTGATTTCATTTTAAAGACAAAGAAGACACCAAATACCGATTGGGTTTAGTGTGTGTTGGTGTGAGAACGTCAGCTTGAGTGACAGGTACACGGTGATATATGGAGCTCATCTTTATGGACTTCCTGTCTGCTGGTTGAAAAACTCTTGCCTAAAATTCCTCCTATATCACCCTCATACTGTATGAGCTTTAAAAGGTTCCTTCTCATGTGGGTTATAAAGAATATAGGTAATATAGGGACAATTATATTGCTTAGGTCTCAGTATTTGTGCACATTTGCTGATTAGTGCATTACAGATGATTGTTGTGATCAACATGGCACACGGGCACACACTTTCACACACAAAGTCAGACCCTGTGATATTCCGTCAAGAAAAAACAAAAAAACTAAACCAAGAACGAGAGGAATGATCGGCAGGAAGTCAGATAATTAGTCTCAGATAGTCAGATATCCTCATAAAGTTGGCGGGATCATTTGATTAATGCGCAGGCGGTCTAACTCTTCCCTTAGAGCTGCTTTCTTCAGTCTCTCTCTCTCTCTCTCTCTCTCATATGCTCCGATTCCAGCACCTTCCCACACAAAAGGGACTGCTGCTTAAATATAATGCATGAATGGGGGATACTTTAATCCCAATTCTCTTTTGTTTCCTTATTCACAGTGAGGCGATAGCATCGTTAAAAGCAGCGAGAGGAGGAGGAGGAGGAGGAGGAGGAGGCTGGAACGGGCTCAGCCAGGTCAGGTCTCTGCTACTACAAGTGTAAGTGTAAGCAGAACCTCGGGGTGAAAATACGGCTCCGAAAGCAGTGATCTCACCAACAGACCAACGTTAAAAATCCAGGGGCAAGAGTGCAAAGTTTAAGGAGAGGACACGCTAAGTGTAGGAGCGTTCGGTGGTCCCGTTTAAAGTTGTGATTTAGAGAATAACTAAGAGCAGAATATAGAAGTATGCTTGACAGGAGAAAATAAAGAAGGCCTGCATATTATTGTTTCGAGGATGAATTAGTCCTAATGTCGTTTTTTGGTTCCTAACGCAGCGCTCGGCCATCAGTAAGATGAGTGGTTCATTGCCGTCACATCATTATTTCATTTATTTGGCACATTCTGTTTAAGATTTCCCTGCAGGGCCAAAAGCAGTAGTTTGGCCAGCCAGACGCAGAAGGGAATTCCAGGCACTGAGTGCGTGAGTCACGTTGTACTAGCATTTTCCTAAAGCACAGTAACCTTTAAATAGTCTAAGGAAATGTCCAAATGACTCAATTACAGCTCAGCCTTTTTAAAGTATATCAGTACATACTGCGCTATTTGAGAATGAGTCAGTGAAATCTACAGGAAAAAGTCTGCGCTCTCCTAATACTGTTTCCGCTAGTTATTATCGGCAGAGGGAAACTGTACCATAAATGATTCTCCTGTTTCGAGAAGAACCCCCAAAAGGTCTGGATTTTATTACAAACTCTGAACTTTACTAAACTCTATTGTCCTTTAACAACACACCAAAACCACAGATTTTCACACACCCATACGTTTAACACACAGTCATCTATTTCTCACACGGAGGCGGTGGCTATAAAGGGCACCTCAGACAAGAACCTACAGTCACCAGTGGAAACAATAACAAGTAGACTCATTCACACAAAGGACTCACACATTCAGCACCCGGCCAGTGCCTTTTCTGCACCCTGTGCTCTCTGATTCGAACAATATCCTTTTATTGTGATTGTTTATTTTGTGCTGTAGGAGGCCACGTGGTACACATCCTGTTCAAACCACTATATGGTAATGGCTTGGAAATCTTTAGAGCAATTAAAACAAAAATCAAGGGAAAATGATGGACGGCGGTCTCGATTCCACTGTGCCACAGACGTGTTGCCCAGCACATGGCTGTAGAAGCACTTTTTAAATGACCGACTACTGTACTCTCCATCCCTTCACCCCCGCCCCCCCCCCCCATGCCGAACTATAGTTAATGAGCGTTACAGTGTTTCACAATGCCTTGTCGCTCAGCACGCTGAAAAGTTTTGATCATAGAAACTACAGTAACAGAAGGGAGCCTTCAGAAAAGGAAGGAGCTGTCAGCCCTAGAAAGAACACAGATATCATCTTGAGTGAGAAACAGCTTGAAGCTCAGCTTCCTTACTTGCTCAGCACCCTCCCACCTGAGGAATTATGATGAATGAAAATAATAAGCATAATTAATTTAATCATTTCAGCATTTGGAAAATGCCTAATGGTTGTTTTCGCAGTATTCCAGTGGTCAGAAATTTGGTCGGTGAGTTTGCCAGTCCCTCTGGTGAATAGCTTTCACTCTCACGGTAAGGCTTTGAGGCTGGCGACGGGGGTGCTGAGGCATGCTGGGATGTCCCTGATGTGAGCTGCTGTTTATGTGGATGGAGGACTGCCTGATGTGTCGCAGCAGCACGGTGAACAGCCAGCGCTGAAAAGGGGCTCTGTGCGGGTCTGCAGATCACTTTACACATCCACGTCCTGCTTCCGCCCCCTCTCTGCACAGGCAGCCTAGTGTACCCGCTCTGATGGAGGGGAAAAACAACCCAAAACAGAGGGGTTCAGTCCACCCAGCAGCCCAGCACAGAACCCTATTCATCTTCCTCGGCTGCTCCGGGACGACTTTATTTTTCAAATTCACAAATATCCCCCTGTGAAAAGCCTGAGATCAATGAGAGAGCTAATGCTTGCTCTTCTCTATCGTGCTGGGCATCTGAGGCTGCTCATTCGCACACGCATGTTTGTGTGTGTTAGAGATCATACAGTCTTAATGAACTGTATCACAAGGCTTATAAGATGCCTACAGCCATCAGCGGATGCCTGGGAAGTGTAGGATCTTGGAACTAAACTAAAGGAACTAAAGATATGACAAAGTCACTGGGGGTGCCATGGGTAGCTTCCATGGCTGACTGCAGCTATCGCAATAACATTTAAATAGGAGAAAGATATAAACGGAGGTGCAAAGTTGCAGATATGGGAGGGAGGATGGAGGTATTAAGGTGCTATTCCTGGAATTCAGGAGCACCACATGGAGCTGACCACAGTTCAGAAGACAAGGCACGTGAGATTGAGGCACCATCAAGAGCTGTATTTATGCTGAGGCCCTTTTCAATGTGGGATAAGAAGCCAGGGCTATTTAAGATTCCTGGGGAAATGGCAAAGTGGGTGGATAACTACGAAGACAAACAAACCCTCGGGCATTAATGACAGGACAGACTGAGGTCTGGATTTTTTTTTTCATCTCACTTTCATTCATTTTATGAAAGTAGAGTAAGAACTTCTACCTGCTCTTCTGTTTTCACTACTGTCTTATGACACTTCTAATCATCCCTGGACACTCCCTCGTTTCCCCCCATTAAAATAGCACCTGATACAGCTGCTCATACCTGAGGAAAAGGGAAAACATCCAGCCTGCACCACGGCTCCCCTCGAATGTCAGTCCTGTATCAACGTGAGAAGAATGACGCTCTGTATGATAACTGCGAGGCTCATTCACAGCTTCAGAGAACCTAAATGACCAACTATGAGCGTCTGACACAAAACTGGGACTAATCCACTATATTGACTGTCCACACTGACATGCATTGACATTTTAGATCGTATTCAGAAGGGACTCGACATGCCTGCAGTGAACCAAGGTTCATGCTAGGTCTGCCTTGACATTGACCTTGTGTTATTCATGCTCTATTACACGACTCCCATTACTTCCAGATCCTCATTAGGGACAAGTTAATAGTGTCTCATTCGATTTGAGTTCACTGCGGTTTTCAGATCATCAGTAACCATACCGACAGAATCAAGTAACCTGAACCACATTTCATTGGGGTCACTGTAGTACAAATAGATATGCAAAACTCAGATCAGGAGTAAATGAATCCAGCACACTTCTTGTTTACCTTCTACATATTCAACAGTCAGCTCTCTTGGACATCTCTCTGCATTCCTTCAGGACCATTTGGTCAATGACAAACAGGAGCCTGTACTGAATGTGTGTCTAGGTGCCCAGGGGCGAGACGTGGTCTGTGCCCCCTGTGGGTGCATCTTTGTTTGGGAACAGTGAGCATGGACCTGATGACCGGCTGTAGAAAGTGTCCTCTGTCCGGCTGGCCTCTGCGTCCAGCGTGTGGGGTGAACTGCTCAGCCAAACCAAAGCATGGCACACAGCGCTGTGTACTTTGGAAGGTTTGCTTTTCTACTAATCTGGGTCTTATAGAAAATGGTGCCATTTAAAGGTACTTAATAGAAGGTTTACCTAGAACTGACAGAGGAAACAAACTCTTGGCCAGACGATATCTTCAGAAACAAGCAGAGATTAAGGCAGAGTGACACTTTCTCATATAAAATTTTACTCAGTTTTATTTGTATGGCACTTTTAACAATGGGTATTGTTGCGAAGCAGCTTTACAGAATTAAAAAAGTTGTGGATATGAATTAGAAAAAAAAAATAAGGATGTGGAAATGTGTACAACAAAATAATAAACCTCATATCATTTGTAATGTGCAACATAATACACGATCTGGCCCAAAAAAAGCCATTTGCTTAAGATTTCATTCAATGTGGTGGCGAAAATGATTCCAAATGCTCACAGAACAATTCTTTCACAGTTCGAGTCCTGGAATATGCCTGCGTGCCATCAGGGAAGAAAGCTCCATACAGTGCTAACTGATGTGCTAACCTGGTCATTCAGTACATTCAGGATCATCAGATGACTTCATTTTATTGCCACATAACATTGCTGAGTCTAGACCTGACCAACTGAAGCAAGCCCGGATCATAACACTGCCTCCAGAGGCTCGTACAGTGGCCACTATGCATGATAGGTGCTTCATGCGCTTCTTTTCATAGCCAGACACTCCCATTGCTCTGACATGGCCTGAACTCATCAGACCACATGACCTTTCACCTCACGCTCCAAATCCAATCTTTATGCTCCCTAGAAAATTGAAGCCTTTTTCTTATTAGTCTCACCGACAAGTGGTTCTCTTATGGCCACACAGCTGTATAGTCCCAATGCTGAGACTTTTCATCACATTGTATCTGTACGGAAATGCTCTTATTTTCAGTATAAGAATGTAAAAAGGTTTATACTGTTGATTTTTTTTTTTTTTTACTATGCAACTTCACTGAGTGAAGTTCTTCTACAGAGTTGACGCTTCAGCACTACCCTTACAGGTTTTGATAATATGTTGAAGGGCTCTTAACCCAATTCGAATCACTTCAAATCTCCTTAGTTGTTTTCTTTGCTTGATACAGCCCAATAGTTCTACTATCCAGTACTGTAATATAATGCTGTAATTCTCAAAAAACACATCTTGTGTTATTGCCTTGGACGGTTTATTATTGAAGTTCCTGATTTATCTTAAAATTTCAGAGTTGACCAAAAACTTATCCGTTACTGACAACATCAGTAAATCTCAGCAGCTTCCCAAATCACCTGCATTTCGCAACATATCCAGTAAAACGGATGCTGCTGAGCTATTCTGTTTCATGGGACAGCACCAAAAATAATGTCTGTCCAGGTATGATTTAGTGAAAGAAAGTTTGATTACTTCTACAACAAAAAAGATCTGCAACGTATGCTCGAACGCTATCCCTCAGCTCGTGAATCATCCTTTCCCTTTACTCCATTCCTATTTTTACAGCTGGACTCGAGCAGATCTGCTCGAGCACTTGTCTCCAGCAGACAGTTGGAAAATGGCACAGAACTCTGATTACCTTTGACAGGGTCAGCCCATCTGTACTACGCTCATAAAAACGTGCAAACCATGACATATTTACCTCGTGTTCAAAAATGGGCATGAAGAAAGGAAGATGGCTCCACAAATCCGCTTCATAAAGTCACACAAAGAAACATGTATGTACTGTATACACAGATTAGTTAGCAGAACCCACTGAACATACTGTATGGTCTGGCCCACATTTACAGTTTTTTTTAAGTGTAAAAAAGGAATAATAAAGCCGAAAAACGTTTTTGTGTGTGTGTGTGTGTGTGTGTGTGTGTGTGTGTGTCAAGCTTCCCCACTGTACGTGTTGTTCAGTAGCACCAGTACTACAAAATCATGTGGTCAAATGTCTATCAGCTTACACTGAGTTCACTGCTGTAGGTATGAAACAAAAAAAAAATGTTGGTGAAAAGAAGCTTTGTGTCTGTGTTTTTGCTGTGAAGAGCCTGCTTATGTTTTAAAATAAGAAAAAAAAGTACCCCTACATTCCTGTGTAATCTCCCCATCTACCACACCAGCAATAGTAAAAAAAAAAAAAGAGAGAGAGAAAAGGGGGGAGGATGTGTACAGCAAAAGGTTTGATATTATAGGAGAGTGGAGGTCAAGTTTTCCATACTAATGGAAACAAATGTGTAAAACTGCAGCAATAGCTTTAAAAAATGTACTCCATATGGCTATAAAGCCATCTTTCATCACTGACATTATCAAATCCCTGAATCTGACTCTGACCTTAGCTTTAGGGAGCAAAAAAAAACTTTTGTGATTTCCTGTGGAGACCTTCATATAAAAGAAAGCCAGCTCACTCATCCATATAAGCAAAGCTGGAAAAGCGAGCACGAGATGGGGAATACATGGCGTAATTTAAGCGGCGTCTCGCTCATCATGCACGTGACCCCACCGTGCCACTGTAGCACCCACGAGAGCCTCTGATGAATAAACCATTTGGCTGTGGGCCTCATGAGATCGGAAATGCTGTCATAGGCCATTAGGAGGAGTAGCTACAGTGAAAATGCAGGGTCCGAGCTCGTTTCCATCTCTGCCACACGTCCATCGGCACACCACCGATCTCTCCCCGCGTTCTCGTCCGTGCTAGCGTCTGCAGTGCAGCCTCACCCAAGGTCTGCTGCATGCCCTTCCATTTAGCTTGGCAGAGATTAAATCCCATGGCCATAAAACGCTGAGGCAGCCTACTGTTAGTTAACTGGACTGAAGGGTGGAGCCTGGGCTTGCCGAACAGTTGGGCACGCACTCTGAATGAGCTGCTTTCTTACAAGCACACACACTCACAAATAAACTAGAAGACACAAACTCATAAACACAAACACGCAGAGTAAATTCCTTCTGGCTGCCAAGCTTTTCAAGTTCTGACCCAGTGACTCTACCGGCTGGTAACTGCACTGTACTTTCATGCATGCAATCGGATTTAGAGTGGATATTAAGTACAGCACGGATATGACGTCTAACGTCAAGGTTGTCAGCTTTTGTTTCGCATTCACGTCTTTCTACCAGTCCATTTAGAACGGTATCTCTCTCACTTTCCTGATGAAAATGATATACAAGCCTATGGACGTTTTTGAACTTCAAGCAAGCCAACGTTAAAAAAATGACATCTCCTCTGTGACTTTTAAAAGGGAAACGCATGGAAAAACCCTCCTATCAGCTTGTGAACCTCTAAAGCCGTTGCTTTGCAGAGAGTCTGTAGAATGATGTAGAAGAGTTGTAGGTGTGTGTTTTTGCCAGACGAGGACTTGTTTCATTGTCTACGACTGTGTTGACAAGTTTGAGACTTGTGAGCTATGTACTCGCTGCCAGCCCATGAAGTTGAATAAGCAGTGCCAATTGGTGATGCAATCCCTCTATCCAGCCACTCCAGCTGATCTTTCCCTGTTTAAAAAAAAAAAAAAAAAACAGCCTCTGGTCTGAGTGGGAAAAGTGATGTCATGCTGGAATTAAAGGAGGCACCGCTGACCTTCTGGAAAGGATATAGGTGTGTGTGTGTGTATATGTGTGTGTGTGGGGGGGGATGGGGGGGTTGCATACCTCTGGTATTCTGAACTAATGCTGAAAAAATCTCAAGCTCATTTATCAGCGATGCTATCTGAGTCGGTGCGCGGTAATTGTGTGCTGTGTAATAGTGTCCTTGGCAGGTAACCCGCTGCATTTTAGGTTGTCTGAACAAACGTCTGAGTGGAATGTAATTGCTGGAACTACAGGAAGGATGAAGTAAAAGAAGTGGAAAAGAAAGAAGTCAGGGGGTGCGGTGTCGTCTTCGGCAGCTCCTGCTGATGATGGAATTTTGGGCTCGGAGGAAAAGTGGTTTGCATTGCTACTGTGCAGTTCAGTGGAAAGAAAAGGAACGGAGAAAGGCTATTGAAGCGCATTCCCTTTTCACTTCTGCTCGTGTCTGTACATGGAGACTAAGGATCTAAGGTCATTCGGGTCCTTGCACTTTTCTGATTTCGAGTTGCCAGGGGGGCAGGAAGCCTTGTGGAGCTTCTTCCACAGGTATTTTCACAGCCCTTTTGGGGGCAGGGGGAGGGTTAAAGAGGTGGCAGAAGTGTGTCTAGGTCTCAGGCCTTTTCCATTAATGCCATGTGAAATCCTGTGGCATATGGTGCTCCACCCATTCTGAAAATAAACAATGGAACTCCTGACTTTTCCATTTATCCACTTGTTGAAAAGGAACATCAGGAGACTCTATAAATGAAAAAAAAAGGAGACAAGAAAACCAGAGAAACCTTTTGAAAAGGAAAAAAAAAAGCTGACAGTCACAATGATAGAGTGAGAGAAAGTCTCCGTGTGTGTGTGTGTCTAGAGTGTAAGAAAGTGCTCTGCCACACCACTGGTCCAGTAAACCTCTGCATGTTATTTGACGTTTCTAAGCACTAGCTGTTTTTATTGCTACTTTAGGCTCACAAAAGTTTTTTTTTTATATATTTTTTTATCAAGGTACTGAGCTCTCTATATCCTCGATCCTGTCTTCTTCCCACCTCACCTTTTCTGCTGTATGAAAAGCTTGCTCTGACAGCAATCACCAGTAACAAGATGTTATAAACTCACAAACGTCTTTCTGCCTTTCAGTTTCCCCCTGCTTTCCAAGTTCCCTCCTTCTGTCTCTGAGTGAGTGAACACGCTCGTAGTCATTCACACACATGCACTTAGTCTCTTCCTCTTACAGTAGACTAGACTCGTTTAACTCGAATGACCCAGTGGGCAGCCGACAGTAGAAGAGGAGCCTATTTTTAGACTGCGCGCAGATTAAAAGTGGAACTTATTTCCTCATCCCCATAAAACTGAGACTTCTTCTTTCTGTCATTCACATCAGTCTCACTCTGGGGGAGAGTTCTCACGTTTCTCTCAGTCTTTTTCCCCTTGCCATTTTTTTTCTCCTTCTTTAAATGAAAACTGAAGTCATGCAAACCCAAGGTCTGTGGACATGCTTTAAAAACTCATGTCACACACACCATAAATGACGGAGCCAAAGTAAGCTGTCAGAAAGTGGCAGGAAAACAACGCTAATGCATAATGACACCTCAGCACCATTTACCTCAGGTGACCTAAGTATGAGGGTACACACTCACACTCACTAAACCTAGTTCACATTATATTAACCATCTCAACAAAGTGTAAATGAAACGATTATTCGTCTAAATATGTTTGGGTATGTATGTGTGTGTCTAGTTAGGTCAATGTAAACCGGTGAGGAGCAGTAGGCCTGTTTTTTCTCACAGATAAAACAGATGCTCAGACACTGCTTTTGTCACGGTAAAGGGGATCACATGATAAAACAATGAACTAGGAATCCATTGTGCAGGAGCTTCTACAGGAGCCAGTGAACTTGACCCGGGCTAGAGTATGAAAAATGAAATTAGTTTGCTGAACGAGGCTTTTGCTGAATTGTATAGAATTGTGGCATGATGTAGAATTAAGTGCCCTTGGGGTTACTCACTTTCGCTCTGACACATTCATCATCTATACGGCTTTATCCTGTATACAGGCTCGTGATCCCAGGAGACTTAGGGTTCACCCTGGACGAGATGTCAAGCCATCGCAAAGCAAACATACTATAGGCAATTTGGAAACACTAATTTATCTAATCTGCATGTCTCCATGCAAACTCCATGCACACGGACCCGAGACGGGAATCGAACCCGGACCCTGGAGGTGCAAAGGCGACAGCGCTAACCAGCGCTAACTCGTCGTGAAAGATTCGGGGAAAAAAGACAAACTTTTTTTTTTTTTCTTCCCAGCAATCAGCATGGAACAAACAAAAAAGTATAGCTCTTCCAGAACTCTCTGTGGGACAGAATGGAAAACACCACCTCAGCAGTACCGGTGAATATCAACCACAATGATGGGGGTGAGGCACAGTAGCAGAGAGGAAACCATGTTATTTAATAATCAGAGTAGGGGAGAAATAGGGAGGGGGGGTGGGGGAATGAAACCCACTGGAAACATAGGGAATGATATAACGGAACTGGCTCACCTCCCAGTACACACTGCAGGGGAAACCCGAGACAAGCGTTTCTGCTCCTCGGCTCCTTCTGTCTCAGGAGTGAAGGCGTTTAGTCTGTCATCAAGACACTTAAAGATATACGCGTGTCAAAATACACTTGTGTGAATATGTGTGGAAGAGACGCAGAGTGGGTACAAAAAAGTGTTATCTGTAAGTTCTGAGGTCTAATCACAGGACAGGCAGGAACGGCGAGAAATACATCAAATCTCAAATGAAACATATACATAGACACGAGGTTAAATCCGTCTTTCAGATGTTTCGAAGTTATTTTATCACACCAGGCATGATTGTGAAGGCTTGGCCAGGTACTGATCTTCCTAATAGGCTTTTCATTGTTTAAGGAAACATGTTTAAAAGCCAGGGCTTTGCTTCTCGGGGGTTCTTTCTAAAAGCCTTTATGCTGCGGGCCTCAGTCATTTATGAAGTAAGCCTGGAGCTTTAACGCCACACACGGAGCCCGTATACTCCAGAAGACACGAATATTTAATGAACAAACACTGAAAGACATGGTGTTCTCATCATTATTCATTCGAATATTTACTTCGGCTTGGCAAGAAATTATGCCTAGAATAACTGTGTATCAAACTGATCAACCTCAGCTGAAGAAATCGCACAAATATTTTAAATGACCTATCATCAACGGAGAATAAATACAATTACGGTATATAACACTATCTTTGATCACCAGATAAACTGTTTCCTTAAATTGGGCTTTTATGGGAAACAGAAACATTAGCTTAGAATTACAGAATTACGAATTACTTATTTACAAGATCGAATGAACTTATCTCATTTAGTAGAACACTACTGTACATACTGGAGATGGACTTTATATGTGACCGATCAGATCAAGTCAGGTATTAAGATGAACAAGTTCGTTTTTGCAAAAAATCAACAGAAATCAACCTTCAACAGATTTGAGAACTTTAAATCCTAAACATTGTTTTAAACGCTTTAATGCAAACTGTCCTGGTATTAAATGAGACTGAGATCTCTTTTTTCTAATGCAAACTGTCCTGGTATTAAAATGAGACTGAGGGATGCCTCTTTCTTCATCATTTCCTCAGAGACATATTCTATGAAGAGGATTTCGACTGATTTTCCAACACTCTCCTCGTAAACAAACTCTAGCTGGCCACTCCTTTAATTCTCAGCAACTGGACTGTAAACCAAAGTATACAGCCATATACATGGTATTATAACTGGACCTTACTGAACCAGAAATCTGAAAATATATTTGAATATAATCCATATAACCCATCAAATCCAAATGAATACCAGATTTGACATGACATGTCACAAATTTCTGCATTATGAAAAAAAAACAAAACAATAAAACTAAAATACCCTAAGTGTTACATAATAATTTTTAAAGACACATATAAATAAAACAAATATTTCCCGATCAAAATTCTTATACTGCTGTCCACTGAAAAGTGTTAACATCATGCAAGGTTGCCTTCCTACGGCTGCGAAAACATCGAATAACCCAGCCGCAATCGCCCAACTCGGGAATCATCCTAAGGAAATCCAAGTGAGTCGATCTCACCAGGCCGTCTCCAATCACTATGCGGGTTAGATACACATGCATGACACCCACACACACTTGGTTCAGTGACTGAGGAGCGATTAAGGCTAAGTCATCTCATGTTTCACTACCACTGTGTGTCAAATACTGGAACGAAAACGATAAGGTAAGGATCATATGAGGTGAAACAAAGCATCGCAGCGAGACTGTTACTCCGGGTCACTCTTCCTGTTCTAACGGCAGCCAAAAAGCACTTGTTCCTTGCCAGCATCATATGGCAGAGGAGCACGCCCACGTGCGTCCTGGAGTTTTAGAGCCCTTTATCCCCGTCCATCTGCATCGGAGGAGTCCCACATGGTTTATATAATGCTGTAAAGCTCTTTATTCTTGGCAACTCGGAATTATATGTAAAAAGGGAAATGGGGTCATACAGAAGCTGAATCTAAAATTCTTACTGTCAGTTCTTTTTCCAAGTGGAATGAGATCCAAGATGGGATTTAAGTCATAGAATTGTCTCCAGTGGTGCACCTTAATATAGTAAGAAATTTCATAAAATATTTATATATTCGTGCTTGTCATTACAGTCCTTTAAGAGGAAGAGCCAAAAGATTTATACATTTATAGCACAAATTTTATGACCCTCTAATTTGACTAGGCCATCTCAGGCTCACACACATCTGGGCCACTTTATGGGAGCTTTGTTTTAGGGAAAACCTACTACACAAAGTCCAGCAAGCACTCAAACTCTACAAACTGCTTGAATATCATGCAAATGCAAACGAATAAATAACATGAAACACAATAGAGACAACTGGATTACGACAAGAATTTGACTATTAATCCAAACATTTATAAAACAAAGTTGTTTGTCAGTAGGATAAACAGACAGCTGGTGAGAAGATTACTTTCTAATGCACACTACACAGCTACAAAGTTATTCATCCTCCTTCAGCTGGCAAACGCAAGGTATAATCAAATAAATCTCGGTTTCGTCTGAGCTTTGGCATTTTAGACATATAAAGTATGCTTAATACTTATGTTGTATGCGTACTGTGGCAGGAAGCTGGAGGAACATAACATCTACTATACCAAGGGTAAAAGTAGAAAAAGGTGGAGAAATAAAAGTTCCACTCAGCTTGAACTGGATGACTACCCCTCCCTTACTTACGTCTTTCCTCCCCTTTTTATAACCCCTCTCCTCCCTCTTAAGGCATTCAGACCCTCTGACCAGCCCGCCCCACCTCGCCCCCAACCTTTTTTTTTCTCTTCAAGCACCTGTTCCATCACTCCACCTGCATTACCATAAACCGGCTCTGTAAACTCATTCTCTCCCTCCTTTCTTCCATCCATCTCTCTCCTCCAGCTGGCAAACAGCTGGAGCATTATGAGTCATATCTCTGTGTCCTTGATGTCATTATAGCCTTCACATCCCGCTCAATTTTCATCATTCTAATTTGTTTTTTGGTTCCCATAACATGCTTATAGCAGGAGCATAGACAATGGCTATGGCAAAACCAAGAGGGGAAAAATGAACTGTTGAGTAAATAAGAATGAAGAAAATGACAGTAAGGTAGACAGAGAACAATCTGTGAGAGAACAAGGGAATGAATGATATGTGAGGGGACATTTGAACGGATGAAGGGGGCCAGGCCAAAGTCGTTCCCACAGAATAACTGGCACGGACATATGAAGCATGCTGCACCATTAGTGTGAATTTGTCACCCAAGTCCTAGACAGATGAATCAGCCTGTCTAAGCATGCATTTATGAATGAAAGAATTGTGGGTTTTTCCTCGGCGCCCGCAGGTTCATGTGTATGCGTCCGTGGTGTCCATATTCCTCTTTTCCTGGGTATCTGGGCTTCTACTAGCTTTCTTTCTTTTGCAACCACACGTGAGTGTGATCACACCCACCCATCTCTTGACTTATTATGAACCCGAGTGTGTTTGGTGGCCTAGTGCACCTAACAGTGGCCTAGTGCACATCTACCCATATGTTGCCAGATGGCCTGTTTACTTTTCTTCATAAACAGAGGAAGCAGACGAGTACAGAATCTCTAAATGTGTTTGACCCTTTTGAAATGCATCACTAATCTATGAGGCTTTTTTGTGGAATATTGAGACCAGCTTTCTGGAACATAGCCACAGCATCTGTCGATGTGTATGTGTGTTGTAGATTTGTTGTAGTTTTTTGTGCCTTTCATGCTGACAACTGAGATACGGACTGGATGTTATTTGGTGTCACGTACAACTGGGATTAGCTCTGCATCAGCAAATAAAACAAGTCTTCCATTCTACTAATGTAAATTAGCATGGATCCGTTTTCATTTGGTATTGACGCTGAGGTTTAGAAATGTTTGCATTCCTAATTCTGGATGGAGGGATGCGGCAAGGGAAATATGTGCTCGGCTTGGCGTAATTGCATTTGGTTCTATAGAGGCAGTTCTGCTTAAATACACTCAGGGTAAGCTTAATAATCATCTGTATTTGAAGGTTTGGAAGGGATTGGCACCTCAAGCAGAACAATTGAGCTGATCATTAAACTAGATGACTGATTCACACTGACCGAGTAGGTCAGCCCGTCAACCACTGGTAGCAGCCTTACCTGATTGTTCTTTTTTACGTCTTTTACGAGTGTCTAATATCCAGTTCTTTGCTAAATCCAACCATGGCTTGATGTCGGTATACACTTCTGCTCTCTCACAGTCAGATACGCCCTTCTCCAGAACATTCGAACCGGAAACATTGGAAGGGGTCCCTTCCTTACGTTGACCGTTTGACCCGCCGTTACTCACCCGGACCGGGCAAACATGAATATTTGAGGGCCAAACATGGAGCGGATGAATCAGCTACATGTGGAATGCGACAACGGACCCTGACTATCGGCAGCTGGGATTTAAGCAGAACAGTCAGATTAAATAACATGATTATTACTCAGTCATTGAGGAATTGCTGTACTTGGAAAGGGCAAGATCAACAGTGTTGGCTGAATGACATTAATAAAGATGGTTCCCACAAGGGGAGGACAAGGGAAATGATTGAAACGATTATTTACACAATTGCACTAGCACCACAAATCCATGCCTTTTGAGACCTGTGCAAACAAAGTCACACTTATTTGACTTTGTACTATAACGTTTTTGAAATCTGTTGCCATCTAAAGGGCATGTACACACTTAAAAGCACACACCCACATTCCTAGATGGCATGAGATGCTGGTTGTGTTGACAACCAAGGAAGCCATGCAAAAGCATATGACATTACTCACAAGGTATTTAAACTTGATTGAAGCTGCAAAAAAATGTCACTTCAAAGCCTTTCCATCACTCACAACGATTTGGATTGCAGAGGATCTAAAGTACTGCTCTTTGAAGTTTGAAGGTGCAATCACCTTATTAATAGAAACCTGTATCTGTATAATATAGGTTTCTAACTGAAACAGGTCAGAACTCATTGTGTACAAATTGGGACTACATTTCCCAAAAGGTATCACATCACAACAATCATCAGAGCACTGTTGGAAAAAAGAGCTCTTCAGTCTCTTCCTATACAAGACGCTGCTCCAAAAAAGTCCAAAAAAAGGCCCACAGAGGTTTTCCCCTTTAAAAGAAACCATGACATCAGCCATGGCTAGGTTAACCAAGCGCTTGAACAACACTTATGTGTCTAAACAATGCCGCATCTGGATCAAGACACCCTGGGGATACACAGAAAATGACACTGAGCCAATGAGAGAGAGGAAGAGAGAGAGAGGAAGAGAGAGAGAAGGAGAGAAAAGGAGAGCAGGAATGCAGCGGAAGAGAGCAGAGATGAAAAAAGGGGAAGCAGCCAGCTGTTTAGGACAAGTGCCAGAGTGTCTGCGGATGTGCAGAGCCCTTATTTATGGGCGATTCCCCTCTTTCAGCCAAATCCAGCCCATAGCCAAAAGGAGAGTGAGAGTGAGGAAGAGAAAGTGAGAGACTTTATCGTCCACTGTGGCCTTTAAGTCACTCACAATCGGCTCTTAAGAGCAGCACCAAACAGACAAGACATAACACGCTACACTAAACTAGTCTCATCACTCCAATGGCTTGGAACGCAGTCTGCCATTACCGCAGATTTCCAACCCACTAAAGCACACTCCCTCTGCAACTATAACTCTGTACAGCTTAAGACCTGAGTCTGAATCACCTTGACTAGCATCACTCCCTCAGCAGTGTGTTTCCACAAACATCACGTAACCTGAAATAAACTATGTTGTGCAAAAGGTGCCGAAGGTGCTTCCTTCCATGCCTAAAGAGGGTACCATGTGTCTAGTAAAGCATGTTGAGTAAAATGTTTCTATGACAGAGGAGATGCCAGTCTCCTCTTGTGCTGGCATCGAGCTCCAGTGGTCAAGGCTGAAAAGTGGACAGAGGAGTGTCTGACTAAAGGAAGCAGTAGGAGGGGGTACAAGAAACAGATCAAATGTTCAGGTTAATTGCCTGTCTGTTCCACAAAGATGGGCACTGTCTCTCAAAAAAAAATAAAATAAAATTCTGATCCAAAAAATGTGCGATATCAGGAGGCAGACTAACATCTGTCTCCTGCTCCATCCTTCTTCACCTCTCCTTCTACCTTATTCCACTTTTCCATCAGCAGCTCTCATCCTCTATGCCAGAATGCTGGAGGGAGCTGAGTTCTGCCTCCCTCCCTCTGGCTCCCATGATCCACTCTAATACAAAATAGCGCACCTTGACATACTGAGGACACTGAGGATGATGGAAGAAAAACCATGAGGATGTATATGAAGGAGCTCCACTTTTCTCCTTTGACTCACATGTTTTACATTCGGTGTGTGCTGAGTGTGCAAATATCCACAACCCTAACAAGGAGATGCAGTGAACTGTGTGCATGTGCGTGTGTGTAAAATTAATGGTGAGTGCTGTATACTAAACATAGGTAATTTGCTCAGTTAATTTCCGAGGCATTTTCAGTGTAAATGGAGCAAAACGTGGCCAAACAGAGACAGAGAAACATACACACAAGCAGGGAGCAGTCACATGTCTTACTGCGGTGCATCTTTAAAGTCCCACTATATACACACTGCCTGGCCAAAACACACTCCTTTTGCTTTGATTATGGCACGCAATGTGGTAGGCAATTCATGTGCGAAAATGATTCTTCATGCTCCCAGAACCAATCTTTCACAGTTGGAGTCCTGGAATATGCCTGTGCCATCAGAGAAGAAAAACTCCATAGCTGACTTCATTTTATTGTTACATAACGTCGCTGAGCCTAGACCTGACCATCTGAAGCAATCCAGGATCATAACACTGGTCTTGTCTAGTGGGCACTATGCATGATGGATGCATCACGTCATGCGCTTCCCTTCAGTCTCATCAGACCACATTACCTTTTTGTTCAAAAGTCCATCCTTTATTTTCCATAGCAAATTGAAGTTTTTTTGTTATTTGCCTCACTAACAAGTGATTTTCTCATGGCTACACAGATGTTTAGCTCACCGGTAAGGTTTAATAAAAATCTATTAAAGACAATTCAAATAAAATTACTTAATATGCACACTCTAGGTGATGCATATGCAAACAGAAATATACATTTAAATCCAAAAGGAATTTAACCTTTCATGTTACAAACTTACAAACTGCTTTCTAGGTCACTAGTTTGTTATCACTTGCTGAGCCACAAAGAGACCATTTTATTTGGGCAGAATAGAGTCACTCACTCAGTCATCATCTCTACCGCTTTATCCTGTATACAGGGGGCAGGGGGCCTATCTCAGGAGACGTGGGGCATGAGGTGGAGTACACCCAGGATGGGGTGCCAATCCATTGTAGGGCACACATGCACACTCACATGCTCATTCACACACTCATTCACAATTAGCCTAATCTGCATGCCTTTGGCCTGTGGGAGGAAACTGGGGCACCCAGAGGAAACCCTCCAAGCACGGGGAGAACATGAAAACTGGAGGTGCAAAGGCGACAGGGCAGAGTAATTGACCAAATTGTGTGTGTGTGTGAGTGTGTGTGTGAGAGTGTGTGTGACAAGTGGCAACCTCTGATTCTGAAAAACTAACTCGAGAAAGTGCTAAAATGTGCAGTTCCTTAAATGTCCACTGGGGGCTGGCTTCAAAAATGAGTCAATCCCCATAGACCCCATGATAAAATGCCTTGTAGAACAAGAACGGTTTTGGTTTTCATTGCTAGATTTCCCATTCATGACAACTGTACAGGGGAGTGATTTTTTTTGCATGTCATCAGTTAATGTTATATTTAGCCATAAAATTATGCATATTAGGGACAGGGCCAATTGGAGTGCTAGTTGCATTGCAAGTGTCAAACTGCTATACATTACTTTAGCTAACCAGCTAACTGGAATTGATTTAGTTTGATTTACGTCAAAAATGCATAAGTTGAGAAAGCATGATGTGTAGGATATGGATGACAGAGTTCAATTAAATGAATTAGCATGTAAGTAGATGTTAGCCACCCTACCAGTTTAGTTGAGCTAACTTTTGTTGTGGTAAATGAGTGGGTGGGTGGGTCCTAAACAAGAGCCAGGCTCCGTTCATTCCACCCATTTGCCCATTTATGGATTAACCCTGGTTTAATCAGGGAAGGGTATCATGGAGGATTTGTCCAGTCATTTTTATGCAGTCTATCGTGTGAGCCCGCCTAAGTGGGTATAAATAAATACTCACTTCCTGTTTGTGTGCAATGTTTGTTACCTGGTGACACTGTTTAGGAAGGATCAACAAAAGACATCATCAGAGAGAGAGAGAGAGAGAGAGCGAGAGACTATATGTACGAAATAAACAAAAAAAGATGAGTCGTGCATAACAATGACTTTAAAGCCCCCGAAAAAACATCAGGGTCAGCCATTTTGGCATGGTGGAAAACTACAGTTTAATACAGTAAGAAGAGGAATAATTTATTCTAAATGATATAAAGAGTCAGTGTCTCACACACAAACACAGACACAAAGACTCGGAGACTGCATTTTGCATTTGAGATGCTGCAAATCTTCAACAAATCTGCCAAAAGGATCAGCCAGGCAGGCGAGCTTTAGTAGTGGAGCTCAGAGATTTCACCTCACAGCAGCCTGGCAATGGCTACCTGGGGAAGATTCCAGTGCTGGTTAGTGATGAAATATTTTTGACTGTAGAAAAGACAGGCCTTGCTGCACCCTCCACAGTGAGCTATTCTCCTGCGGAGTGGAATTCATGTAACCTGACTAAGGTGCATCACTCATACTTTCATAAACTCCCAGACAAATACTGACACTGTGAAGGTGGCATACAAGAGACATTACAGTGTCTTACTAAAATACACAAGCCTCCTGGCCAACTAAAGCAGCGCTATGTCTTTTATAACTTGGAATAACATGGAATATTCCTGTTGCTATTACGGTGTATTTCTGTTAATTTAATAGCAGCTTTCTTTTGCAGTTATGAATTCCCAGGCCTCTGTTTCATACTTGGCTGTGACATTTCTTTGCATATCTTCTTTACCATTTCTTTCTGTCTTTCTCTCTGTCTCTTACCCTACCCTCTCTAGCACTTTCCTTCCTCCTCCACTGCAGCCACTTCTGGAAAGTCCATTTACACAGTTCCCAGTAACAGCAGGTCCGTCTCCTCCATGGCAGATTCCTGCTTGTGTTTTTTCAATTAGCCTCGGCTCCTGTATACTATTCAGAGGAGCATTTGGGAAACCATAATTCTCATGGCCCAACACAAAAACTAACGGAAAGTCACTTAAGATTTTTCCGGTAAGAGTTTTGGAATAGACCCATTGCTCTGTCAAAGAGAGAGCATTCATGTGTCCCTATAGAAACAGGTGAGATTACATAGATGGATAAATAGACGGATGGGTGGATTGGGGGATGGAGTGGTGGATGGATGGATCGATAGTTGATGCAATGGATAGTTGAGTGGCCGGATGGATGAATGAATAAGCAGATGATGAAGGGATGGATGGATGATAAATGGATAAATAGATGAATTGAGCAAGGGTGTTGGAGGATGTATAGATGGGTGACTTGATGTGTAGACGGATATGGGTTGTTGGATGGTTTTGACAGGGAGCGACAGAGTGTATTATAGGGCAGAGAAAAAGTGGATGGCCAGGTCACAGTGAGACAGGGTGAATGAGTGCACGGATGTACAAATATCCCTAAGAATGCAGATAAAAGTCGACTGGTCCGGGTCTGCAGAGGGCCACAGGGGGAAGTGATCGATCCAGAAGCCTCACATCAAAGCTGCAGTGGCTGAGAGACAGATGAGAGGAGCAAAGTTTTCCCCACCCTCTGTCCCCGTCATATTTACACAGATGAGGCCAAATAGCCATCGGCATCCTTCTGGCAATACGGCTTCATCAGCACGGCAAAACACCAGGCCAGAAACAGACACACACACACACACACACACACACACACACACTAAACAGTCTTAAATCAGGCATACACATAACCCTAACATAAACTTTTACACAAACAAACTCACGCTTACGCAACTTACTATGAAGCGAAATCCCAGATATGTTGCGTAATCTACTCCACTCGAGTTAACAACTGTGTAACTCGTTAAGATCCACACCATCCCTCTGGATGTATACAGAAAGGGTACAAGAGTTCAGCAGGGAAATGTGGATGCTAGTGCAACAGCTCACACACACTGCACACATTCACCGTGAATCCTAAATACTGCCTTAGTCTAGTCCAGTCTCACAGAGACCTTTACACAGACAGACTGTGGAAACACTGCCAACTGTCATCCCGGCGTGTGTGTGTGTATGTGTGTTTGAATAAATGAAAGTGTGTGCTCAGGTACTGGAAGTGACAGACTCCACCACCACCAAAACCCATCCACCCACCCAGACAGACACATAAAGACACAACTGAGACCAATCCAGTGAAGCTCACAGCTCTTACCTGTGTGTGTGTGTGGAGTCCATGTGTGAGAGCTTCATATCTGCCGTAGCAGTTCCAGAGCTTCGCATTTAGACCCAGGGCTCATGTGTGAGGAGAGAGAGAGAGAGAGAGAGAGAGAGAGAGAGAGAGAGAGAGAAAGAGATAGAGAGAAAGAGAGAGAGAGGGGAGGGAGAGTGAGAGGAGGAGAGAAAGAGAGAGGGGGAGAGAGAGAGAGGGAGAGAGAGAGAGAAAGAATGAGAGAGAGAGTGTACTGGAACACTGCAGCCCCTAGCCCCGGCCACTCCAACTCTACAGTCTGAGGATGAAAAGAGAAGTCTTCATTACCAGCTGGAGACCACGCCTCCGTCCCTTCTCTTCTTCCCTCCCTCCCTTCTCTTCTTCCCTCCCTCTCTGCTTCTCTTCCCTCCTTCTCCCAGCCAGTAGCACACTCCAGGGCCAGCCCCAGCCAAAAGCGGGCCAACCATCTGCCAAAGAAAACCTCCAAGCACAGTTCACTGCCAGCACAGTGCAGAGTGAGAGAGAGACAGAGAAAGAGAGAGAGAGAGAGAGAGAGAGAGAAAGGAGATGTGACAGATGAAGGGACAAACACACAGAGGAAGAAAAAGTAGAGCAAAGGAAGGTCAGAAACACGTTTAATCATTGTTGCTGAGCTCTTTAATTAAACTGTGCTTTAGAAAACACTAGATCAAACAGCCTGTTTAGCTTACTTGGTGACATGAATCAGATCTCTCTCTCTCTCTCTCTCTCTCTCTCTCTCTGTCACTATGTCTTCTGTGTGCATTTACAGTAGAAATATAATTGCTTACCTTACTTACTCATCACCCACATCTTCCCCACTGCGCTACCACACACACACACACACACACACACACACACACACACACACACACACACACACACACACACACACACACACTATCTGATCATTCCATCCTTACTCACTTTCTCTTTCTCTCACGCCTTGCCAAACGACGTGTTGTCCCCTTTGGAGGAGAAAATTGCTCTTTAAGGAGAACTGCATACTGCCTGTAATTATGAGTGGGGTTGTGCATGGAGAAAAGCTTGGAGCCCTACCCCCAACGCCACCACATATACACACACACACACACACACACACACAGTCTACCAAGGCAGGGCCAAGCCAAACCAGGGCACACACACACTGTCACGAAGAGACAGTTGAGACTTTAATCTTTTTTTTTTTTCTTTTCAAAGGCCATATTTATTCAGGCTGACTGAAGCATGGGAGAAATAATGTGTGCCCTGAAAAGATACAATTATGGAGCGCACACCGCAATGGAAAATGAATGCATTATGACAACATCAACAACAAAAAATTTGCCTAGTGGCAGAAACTTGTCCTTATTTCTTTTTTTCTTCTTCTTTATGCTGCATATAAAAAGGGACAAATGTGATTCTTTTTAAACGCTCTGACGTTCATTAGCTGCCTGTTTCGAACCTACAGGTAGTTCATCATGATTTAGCTTCATACCTGTTGCATACCTCATGGTATGTAAATGAGAGCTCAAATTAAAGCGCAAACCGAAGGAGCGAGGCTTCACCTATGCACTGACCTCTTTTTGCTCTCCCAAAACTCTCTCTCGTACACCACGATGTGTGTCTGCATGACCCCGGACAATTAACTACTATACAAAGAGGATACATTTTACTGTTGTACAGCCAGAGAAAATGACTGGGGGGAGGATTAAATGTGAGCCAATGAATGATTCACTAGAATGTCTTTTAAAGGACCCACATGGAAGATTCAATTATTTCTCACATGGACCTTAAACCTTTGTTGTTTTTTTTTTTGTTTTTTTTTTTGCATATCCCAGTTAGGATGCTGGGGTCAGAGTGCAGGGTCAGCCAGAATAGTGCACTGGAACAGACAGTTAAGTACCTTGCTTAACCAGGGCTCAAAAGTGGCTGCTTAGCGGCACTGGGGCTTGAACTTCTGACCTTCTGATTAGTAACCCAGAGGCTTGACTGTTTGAGCTACCAAAATAAATAAATAAATAAATAAATAAATAAAATATGAGACGCTATTGATTGGATTATCACAACTGTATTTGTATTTAGTTCACATACAGCATACAGCAATCAAGTGGACACAGACGTCAAGTTTGCTTGGCTGTTTTATACAAACTATTTTGGCCTGACAGAAAGAAAGTGACAGGAAATTAAAAAAGTGAAAGAATGAAAATGAGATAGCGATAACAAAAAAAGTATGTATTGCTTCCAAATTAACAAATACAATAGAAAACGAACATCACGGTGCAGTGGAAGCCCCCGCATCAGCTCATTAACACCTCCTCACAGGCACCCAGCCTTCTCAATGGCATAATAGTGTCAAATTAACACCACACCACAAAAAGAGCAGTTACAGTTCCAGACAGTCATCATCATCATCATCATCAGCCTCCATTCCACATGTGGTGAAAGGAAAGACACACGCCAGGACTTAGGAAGAAAAGAAGCAAAGAAAGGAGGAAAGAATCCTTTAATCGCTGCCCTCTTTATTGTTTAAGGACGATAATCTCGTCAAGCCAGGGAAAAACACGCCATTTTAAACACGCTCTCATGATTCGAATCCCACAGTCATCCACAAGCTCCAGGGGTGTAATTTCACTTGCTGTGATAACACAGATGATAAATACGTCCAAAACAGTCAGTACAGAAAGAGTTTGAAGATAGCAGTTTGATTATATGAGGCTGTCACTGACGTCTCGTGGACAAAGGCAGAGAAAGTATTATGCAGTGCTGAGATTCCTGGCTGATGCCTATTTCAGCCACTAGGGGCTCTAATGAGCTGTCTGAGGGTTTCATATCCTTTAAAAAGAACACTTTATCTATGATGAATGAAAAGTCAGCTTTCTCTGTTTCACTGAAAAAACAATCGCATGACACTTTGTCTTACTGTATTTAACTGTACATTTAAGTTTCAGACATTTTCTTGATTGCAGATCAAAAGACATATGATTAGACGGACAAAAAGGCCTCTTTTAAAAAGACAATAAATATCAGCTTGAAAAAACAAAAAAACGTGTACAATACAATGCCCAAAAATAAAATTGAGTGAACATTATGAATGAACATTCGAGTGATTGTGTGGCTCAGCGTTAAGTAGAGAGGTTAAGTGGTGTGAGATGTATTATACAAGGACTAACTGCACTGCCTGGCCAAAAAAGAAGAAGTCTGCAACAAGCAAGGAAATTACTGAGGAGTTTGCTGAAATTGGACTAAGAAATGTTCAACACTTTATTAAAAGCCAGAAGGATAATGCTGAAGCATCCCCTTTGTGTAAGAAATGTGGTTGGGAAAAAAAAAATCATGAAGACCATGGTCGGAGATCACTTAAACTCTTGGTGAAAATCAACAATAGAAATCACCTCTATAGATCAGAGTTAAAGTAAAAGCATTTCCACACACACACACACACACACACACACACACACACACACACACAAAACAAAAACTGAGAGGATTGGGACTAAGCAGCAAAATGGTCATGTGGTCCAGATTGACCCTATTCGAGAACGATGGGCGTGGGGGGGTAAGAAGGGAGCATAGTGACAATCTTTACACGCCTCTGGAGGCAGTATTATGATTTGGGTTGCTTAAATTGGTCACAATTAAATAAAAAATAATGAAGATGTTTGAATCTGAAAGCGTGTACAAACATTTCTGGGACACACGAAAAACACACACACACACAAAAAAATAACTTTAATATGGAGCTTGAAAAGTATTAATATGCTTATAGGAAGAGTTGCCAGGTTTTGGGCAAAATCCTCAACCCAATTACTTGAAAAAACACAAATACCTGAAACTATCCCAAGAGTTACAACTAGACAAAGCAACACATTAACAGTGGTGCATGATGTGTGGTAGTGTGTGTGTGTGTGTGGATCTTCTGCAAACTCTTGCCTGAAGTTTATATAGAATGTCTCTGGATGTCATTGGAGCTACAGTAATGCGCCCAAGTTGGTTCCAGCATGATAATGCCCCTGTGCACATAGCGAGCTCCAGGAGGAAATGCGTTAAAGATGGATTGAAAGAACTTGAGTGTCCTGCACAGAGCCCTGACCTCAACCCCTCTGAACACTTTGGATGAATGTCTGCTCATACTACCTCAGTGCCTGATCTCACCATTGTGTCACTCTTGTGGCTGAATGAGCACAAACCCCACAGCCATGCTCTACAAATCTTTTCTGAAGAGTGGAACAGCAAATAGAGGGACTAAATATGGAATGGGTTGTTCATAAAAGACATACAGTATTGTATGAAAAGAAAAAACCTTAAAAAAAAAACATAAAGCACAGTAAACAGTAATTAATGAAACAAATACAGTATTTGGTTTGAGGATGCTTTGAGGAATGCTTTAGTATGAGATACAATTTGTGCAGTTTTACAAGGATAAGGATCTACCAAATTTTACTGAGCATCCTGCAGAACCACCCACAGCTCTTCTGAGGACGTTTCTGTTGCTCCTGCTTATTTTTGCATGCAAAACCCAGCAGCTTCCATTTCGTTTTGTGTCTAAAAAGCGGTCACTTATATAATATGCTGCTTTCTTTTCTGGCGTACAAATATTTTTCTGTACTGACTCAATAATAAAGTCATACAATAATAATAAATGTGGCAGGTTAAAAAAAGTAGGTGGTTGTTTTCAGGTAGAACGTAGAGGCAAGGAAACTAGGGAGATGCGAAAGACCAAAAGTAAATATGTGAAGACTTATTTATACATGGGCTGGCCCGAGGTTTTACATGATCTGGCTGAAAACAACACTGCAACCACAGGACAGTGTCACCCACCAAACATGTCATCCATGACATAAACAGTGGTGTGTCAAGGTATCTGTCATCACAGGCTTCATTGCACAGATTATTCAGTAGCCATTCAGCCAGGTGCCAAGAGCAGAATACCACATACTCTCATCACTGTCCATGGCATTTACAACAGCATGGCGGCTACGTTTAGATGGCTGTCCCCAGGGAAACGACTGGCAGCCGCTTGTGTGTGTGTGTGTGTGTGTGTGTGTGTGTGTGTGTGTGTGTGTGTGTGTGTGTGTGTGTGTGTGTGTGCGTGCTCTGTTCAGGTCAGGTTCTTCCGGGCCATGTTGATGCTGGCAGTGGGTGTGCATATGTGTTTCGAGTCATAAAATAAATGATATTGGCCAAATATTAGACACACTGACAGCATGGGGTGGCAAAAACAACAACAAGAACAATCCTGTAGAGCAGAAATTCCCCAGGTTTGAGCAGATATTCACATTAGGTCCAGGGTGAGTGTGTGAACAGGCATGTTTGCATTGGTGGAAATGACTGTGTATGTAGTTAAGAGTGCATTTTATAGCACAAGGTTTGGACAAAGTCTGGGATCCAGTAAACTTACGGGAGAAGAGGAAAGAAAGAACTGGAGCGGGAAGAAAATAGAGAGAAAGAGACATAAACTAGACCAACCACATCCTTATTATTGTTAGAGTTTTGGGTATATGTCAGAATTTAACTTGGGCCTGTGTTTGTTTGAGTGACACATCAAAACCTTTCGCAATACAGCAAGGCTCCTTGAATCGTTCATTGATTATCACTGTAAACAGATGCAATGATCGGTCCAGCATCCAGGAGTAGTCGATACCCCTGCGCATCCAGGAACACGTGTCCACGTTATTATCCCTTGAAGAACTTTTTCAACAAATGCAAGTTGTTTCAATCACCCTTGAAAAAAAAAAACATTATTTTTGATTGCTTTCAGGCCTATTAAACTGCTTTTGGCCAAAGTTGAGATTGCACACATTTGAAGTGCTCTTCTCTTCTGTTGCCATTAGGGAAATCAAAGAAGTTTCCATACAAAAGAGAATGATGGTCGTTGACCTGCACAAATCAGTTCCTGGATTAAAAAATGACATACGCATTTAAAATAACATTAAGCACAATCAGGGCTTTAATAAAAAGCTTTTTTAATCGATCCACATGGTGAAGCAGATGTAGCAGGGAAAAAACAAACTCATAAAAAAAGATCATAGTTTGCCACTTTTACAGTACGTACATTAATCTAAGTTTATAGAAAAAAGTATAACTATATCAGGCTTTGCCTTTCCTCTATGAATCCCAACGTTTACATTCACTGCTACCCGGAGCGGCTGGTCGCACCATGGCGTGCCATGTGAATGCACCGCGGGGCTGAGCGGCTGCGATTCGTCTTTATACCCAGGGCAAACACTAGCCGGGAGGCCTGTTGTAGACATAGCATCAGGGCGATGTTTATTCTCTCCGCAGTGATGGTGCTCACTGAGTATGTTCCCAGGTTCAGAGCAGCACAGAGAAGGAAGAAGGGAAAAAAAAACCAGCACATCCATGGAGAATCCCCATTAATGAACACCAGCAATAATTTAAAGACACTGACTAGAGCATAAACTGGGAGGGCACAATTACAGAATGATACCTTTCTCTCCCGGGAAGAATGAACATGTCATGATTCACACTGTGTGGCAATGACTTACTTGTCCTTGCCTACACCGTGTATACCTTTAAAGTTAGACGTCAACACTGTCATTTTATATAATCATTAGATTAGACTATACAAACAAGTGAAAGAGCCGGAGAGAGACAGCCTGACAAACACAGAGGGAGAGAGAGAGAGCGAGAGAGAGAGAGAGAGAGGAAAAAACGCGAGAGGCAGTGCAAACATTATCCGTCTCAAAGAGCCTATTCATGGGCATCCTCACATTAGAGCAACCTGCATTCTTCTGTTATTTACTGCAACCCAAGGTACACCATGAGACAGCAAGCAACTGGGAGACAGACTGTATGGTGTTTTTGGGGTGGTTGGGGTGGATTAAAGCCACTCAACTGTGTCAAGACTATGATTAGACTTGAGGTGAACAGTTTCAGAGCTTCAGTATGGCTGGACTCATTTCTGTTTAATCTCTGTTCACTTTTGTAGTGCCAATATTGGCCGAGCTCACTAAAAAACAGAAACAGTGGTGAAATTGTGAGATATTGCTAGAGCTGCTTGCCAAAGCTCTTATTCCTCAGAGTGGAAAAAGACTTTAAAATGTACAGCATCTCATGAGACGGTCTAGTTTGAATTGCAGCTGTTACAGCTGTCAGTCTCAGAACACCTGGATCTAATGCAACTTCAGTTGCCTGATGTCTGATTGACAGCCCTGATGACTAACCTCAATATTTCCATTCACATTTTAATACACCTGATTAACGCTAAATGTCAAACATTAATTCGAAATTATGATGCATTTGAAACAGCTTTTTTTTTTTCTTTTTTTTTTTGCAGAAGAAGTGAAGCTAGCTAACTCCGGCCCCATGCCCTGAATGACCTGATCTCCTCCCAGGGTTCCTCCAGGCCAAAGGGAAGCGTAATGTTTTCTAAACCTGGAGTCGGCGGTAACATCTTCTTAGTGGAGAGCTTGGAGAGGTAGGAGGAGGCCGTTAAGCAGGTTGCGGAGTATTTTTAACTTTTTGCAGCTGCTACACTGTGGCATGTGGTACACTCCTCATGCGTGTGGCCTTACCATACAGAAAAAAAAAAAAACAACAAAAAAAGCACTGGATTGAAAAAGAAGATGAGAGAGTGGAGCGGAGATTACAGCAGTAATCCGGCGTTCGACTTGATGTAATAATTACAGCTAAAGGAGTTGATGTAGAAACAAGCCTGATGCACACACACACACTTGTTAGTACAGTGTGCACACACATAAATCTACACACATGTTTATATTGTTGTACAATCTTTCCCTTAAAAAAAGAATAAAAAAAAAGCACAAGTGGGACAGATGATCTATGACACTGATGGCTGTGGACAGGCAGCGTTTGTGAAAAGTGCTCTCTCGGTTGGGGGAAGGTAGAGACTCTGATGATTTTCCGCGAGATGTTTTCGCTGCGCTCTCTAAAGCCTTGAGCTCAGAGAATTTGGATCTCCCGTATCCGATGACCGAGCAATGCATCTTCTCAGGATGGGGGTGTCAGGAAAAAAAAAAAAAAGGACACTGCTGAGCTTTTTTTGGCGATAGAAGTTGTGTTGAGGGTTTCCTGCGACGTGCACACTAAGGGGCTTGGAGCTTTTATGTGTTTGGCAGTGGCGCTGTTTATGTGCAGTGGAGCATGATTATCACGGTCTTCCCAAAGCCATCAATCATGTCTCGATTTGTCCACATCAGTATGCAGATTGCAGTCTGCAAGTTGCTGCACTTCCTCTATCCTCATGGCATGGTGACTGACGAAAAACATCACTGTTGTGTTTCAGGAAAAGCAGAAAAAAAAGAAAGAAAAAAAAAAAAGCAAATGGGTCATGGCTTGCAGAAGGAGCAAAATGAAGTCAAGATAAATTATAATGCACAAATCAAATGTCGTAGTACTGTACATACCAGCGCAAAGCTAGTGTTGGAATCTTAACAGCAAGAACGTGATTGTCATTAACTTGATCAGATTCTGGCATTAATTCGATCAATGTACCGAAGTCCGATTGTGAGAAATATGTGATCAGTTTGCACAGGTGACTATTACTGAATACGGTATAGTTGCAAGTGTAGAGATAGTGAGAGACTCGGTCATAATCGTAATCTGCTTTTTTTTTGCGTCTATACCCTGGACAGACGGATATACGGACGAGATATCATAACAGCATCCTCATAGTTCGGTCTGGCGCAATTTCAGTAGAAAGATTTTAGAAAAAAAAAAAAATTCTCATATGCATACCACGTACATACTTGCCAAGATGAACACAACATACAAACCATATGCTACACTAAGTGAACTCAGACGCATTGTCTTTCTTTCAACTTGGTCCGGTATGTGCACGGGCTGGTGAGCACACACCCACGCACTGTCTTCAGTGGATCTGCGTGTGGGTATGCGGTAACAATGGTCCGTGGCTTAGCGAACTCAACTCTGTCCGAGACTTCCACATAAACCTTTAATATAAGGCCTTTTAAAATGCAGTAGGCCATCAGAAGTCAGTGCACCCTGTAATTGACCTTAAAATACTTTCTGAAGAGGTCGGAGGCAATGTCAACTGGCCAAACTCCCAAGTGGTGGCTACATTGCTGGAGCCCATAGGAGCCTGGGAAGGTTTTTGACGGTGTATATTTAGTGTCCTGTCTTTTGATTGGGGACAAGAGAGACACAGATAATGCCAGTCTGCATGTAAAACCACGTGTATCCGCCCTGAGGTGCCCCCATCTGTGGTACGCTTTCCTCTCCCACGGCCGTGGCGAGACAGCACAGGTCAGAGCTGCATCTCAGACAGAAAGCAGGCAGGAAGTTCTGCCTCTGAATTTCTTTCTTTCTTTCTTTTTTTTTTTATTAATTTTTTTAATGGAACCATTATCTTTCCTCCAAATAGACACACTGGTTGTTTGAAAAATGTTGCAATCATAAAATAATAGCTAAACCTCTATGCTGCTATTTGAATTTAAATGCCTTAATTGCTGTTACTCAGGGTAATTTGTCTTCATGTGTACTTTTCCATTTCTGCAGAGAGTCATTTATCTTCACGAGCACCAGAAGAGAGGATCTCAGTCCACTTTCTCTGCAACATGTACGAACAGGACACCTTTCCACTTCATATCCACGAGGGACACAGAAAGTTCAATTCCAAGCCAATCCTAACAGTCATTACCCGTGGCCCGAATTCCTCGTCAGCCCCTCAGTAATACCTGTAATTTATGCCTGTTCTTCATGAGGAGCAATGTGCCGAAATACATCATCGACGCTGTCTGCTTTGTAAAGGTCTCAGATGCCGGTTATTGAAAGATACGCAGAGATCCGTAGACTTTTATGCGTGTCGCCAGCTCTAAAGCGTGCTATGCAGTGTGGTAAGTTTGTGTTATCGTTTGTAAATTGCCTATTAATAACGTAAGAGTAACATGACCGCACGCTCACCCTCAATCAATAAAAAAAAGCACAGTCCCTGCCAAGCATGTGTAGCTTCAGTGAAAATTTGCTACTAACTGCAGCATTCATATCGATGCTAAACAAACTCTGTGGCTGAGATTAGGAAACCCAGTAAAATGGTTTAAGACACACACACAAAAAAAAATCTGCCAGATAAGCTTTGTGCAAGCATTGCTTTCTATTAGATTGGCTTTTAGCCCCATGACATCCTGTGATTCAGTATTCATACAGGAAGCTGCGTTCACACTACAAGCCACATTGCTCAATTCTGATTCTTTGGTCAGATAGGATCGGCATGTCATGACGATTCACATTCATATCTGACTCTAACGTGGCTTCGTCTGTCCTCTGAAACAGCACGCATAAGCGCATTCGATACGCGCCATCTGGACTAAAACGCGTCACGGGGTTGTGCGACCGCTCATTCATTCATTTCGAACACTCTCACTCTCTCACTAATCACCTGTATTCAGGGTCGCAGCCTATCCCAGGAGACTTAGGGCACAAGGCGGGGTACACCCTGGACAGGGTGCCAATCCATCGTAGGGCACACACACATACACACACTCACACACTATGGCCAATTGTGGGACGCCAATTAACCTAACCTACATGTCTTTGGACTATGTGAGGAAACCGGAGTACCCGGAGGAAACCCATCAAGCACGGGGAGAACATGCAAACTCCATGCACACAGAGACGGGAATCGAACCTGGCCGCGAATCAAACTCGGACCCTGGAGGTGCAAGGCGACAGAGCTAACCACCACACCACCGTGATGCCACTTTTCGAGTAATGAATGCAATTTCAGCAAAAACATGCTTGGGATTTTGCTTTGAAGGATGCCAAGCAGTTACTTTTGCTGTATATGTTGAGGTCGCTTTAGCTGTTTTAGCAGCTATTGCTAGCACTGCTATGAAATCCCCGAGTTACCAGAGCTGTCTGACCTCGGCAAAAAATCTGCATGAATTCCAATCTGTTCTCGTTCAAGTCGCACGGCCGCGTATCTGACATGTATTCGATCTAAAACAGCATACGAAAGTGACTCAGATCTAGGAACCATCAGACTTGCGTGCTGCATTCAGACGGCCCTAAACAAATCGTATCTGTGTAACATTAGGCCAAAAAATTGGAAATGAGTCACTTCAGGCTAATAATGTGAACATAGCCAGACTGTCTTGCTTATTATAAAGCCTTTGATTCCAAGACAGATTCATACGATAAAGGCTAGGAGATAACTCTTTCATGAACATTGTGGAATCTGAAAAATGCCTTTGGTGCTGTAGATATACAGTACAGTACGTAGGTCATGGTAAATAAGACCAACCAAAGATTGTAAACCAAAGATACAAAATCAGAGACGAACTTTAGAGCTCTCTGACACAGGGTTCTCTGCTTCTGCTGCCAAAGTGACAGATATAATGGATCAGCAGATCTCTGCCCATCTGGGACAAGTGTGGCTGTCAGCCCAAGCGCTGAGGACACAGAGTTCAACTGCGTAATTTGGTTCAGATGATGTAAAACAATATTAATATTACCGCATTAATACAAGGCACATTCCTCAAAAAAAAAAAAAAAAACTGCTTTCTTTCCATTTTCGCTCTCCCTTATGTGATCCCCCCCCCCCACCACCACCCCAAACCCCGCCCCCACCTATCTTACACAGTACTGTATGTCCAAAGACTTTTTTTTTTGGCACAGGATGAAAGAGAAAAAGAGGGAGGGAAACTGTAAGACAGAAAGAAGAAGTGAGATAAAGGAGAAATAAACACTTGACAGAGCACCCCATATGCTCGCATGCCAATACCAAGATCAAGAATTCCGAGTTTGGGATTTCTCGGTCATGAACTTATATTATGCATTGTTCTTAAATCCTGCTTAGTTATTACTTTTTATAAGTTTATGGCTGGGGAAGCATGGCACAGTGCTCTGTGTGCTTTAAATTGCAGAAGAAATTGTTAACTGAGAACATGATCCATGATCCATCCTTAATATTAGCGCCTAATCAGGAATCCTCCAGAGATCCACTACAGAGCAGAGAATACTTGTGTAACCAGAGTAAACAGCAGTAAAGAGAATTTAATGCTCTGCTTCAGGTTTATTGTTAGTGTAGAAAAAGGATACTTTTCATTTCATAGCCGGTGTCAGCTGCTGGCATTACAACTCTATTCACAGTGTATAGTTGTTAATGGCATAAACCTTTATGAATTTTGATGATGCTATCTTCGTGTTTTTCCAGCAATGAATTCTGCTAATGGTCTTTGTGTTTTCCTTCTAAGCTCTCCATATCGTCTCATATAATCACCCCAGCTATCATTTCCAATCGCTTCCTCTCGACTGGGAGAAGTGTGCCGCCTCTCTGGCTCTCCAGCAGCAGGCCACATTAACGGTTGCGGGCAGCGCTGCCGATCGCGGGGTGTTTTTCAATCTTTTCCAGCACTGCAGGGTTTCGGATTCTCTAATGGGGAGCTAACTGGCCTGTGTCGCCCTCTTCCCGCTCAGTCAGCACAGTTTCTGGCCAGAACCCGGGCTGTCCCGCTCTCTGGCTGTGATAAATTAATGATAATAATAATACGACGCAATTTTCGCCGGTCCTCCATCAGCCGCGTTTTATCATGTGCTTTTTCTGGAACCTTCGCTTTTCCTTACTGACCACATAGCAACACAGTGATGTCACATTTGGGCCCTGCTACTGGCTGAAAGCTCTCATCCACCACTCGAGTGGGGCAAAACGCACCCCAGTGCACTTTTCTTTTAGGAAGGAACATGAAATTAGTGGTGAATCATCTTTGCGTACCATATTATTATATCATTTTTTTTTTTTTTTTTACTTTTCACCAAGATGATTTCGTTTTATCAAAATTTCCAGGAAATCAAACCCAAGCCTAGAATAAGTGGCTCCACATCTTACGGATAGCTATTTACCCAAATGACCTTAATTGGTGGCCATTTCTTTTCCTCTCTTGTAAAAAAGCTGTACATTTCCAAATATTTGTCCCAAACAGGACAAAGAAATATTCCCATGTTTTGGCTTATTTGTCTGACCTTTCAAGTGTTGACCCATGTTTGAATCCGGAAATGTCCAATAATCGATGCATCACATGAAAGCAAAGAAAACGTTCATTCAATATGTGTGCATATAAATCAAAGACAGAAAGCTTAGATGTCAAAGCCATTACTAGATTTATTCCCGTTCCCATGACAGTTTACACATCCCAAGCTTAGAAAGCCTGTACACTAGAGATATTATTTTAGGAAGGCATTTTTATGACCATAATTGATGCTGAAATATATTATTCATAGTGTAGCTTAACATAGAGTATTAATACTATTAGATTTACACTAGATAATAAAGAAATCTGTAGAAAACCTCTGTAGAAAAGTTTGCCTAGTGTTTCATCTTGGTGTCTCTATATATCAAATCGATGTTAAGTAGCTATATATTGCAATGGATTTCTACTGACTATATAATGTAAACGTTCCCTTTCGAAGCCACAACCCCAGATCACAGAATGCCTAAAGGGGAACTTTCAGACTTAACAGCAACATGACTGACAGATAACTAGAAACATCTCCTTGTACTGATTAGCTGCACGTTGTTGGTCCATGTCTCCTGAATCTAGGGTGCCACAGAGACTAGAGTTTTCTTCCTCAAAGCAGATCTTTTAGTGACAGCTGCCAGAATTTGAAAAAAAAAAAGAAGAAGAAAAAGATAACTGAACCAACTTTAAACGAACTGATCTGACTCGCTATAGAAGAGACACATAAACCAACAGGCTGCATATTTCAGCGAACTGGAGATTAGATTTTCTGCCTGAGACGCCATGTGCAGGCCATGCAGATGAGCTCGGAGGAGTCTGCTGTCACGTTACCGCTACAGCCGCACATTTCTGTACACACGTGCCAGCAGGGAAAGTGTCAGAGTCCACATGAATGGCAGACAACGCGAGCCGTCGGTGATGAGCCAAGAGGGAAGAAAAGAAACAAGGAGCGTTAATTCTGCACTGTCAAAACAAAAGGGTTAGCAGGCGGATCGCCATAACAACCATTCTGGGCCATGTGTAACTCCAGGAAATCCCAAATCATCTGCACATTCTCCTCCACCCACACTCCGGAGACCTCCGTGACCCCGACCTGCGAGAGGCAGCAAGAGGTGACAGTTTGACGAGCCGTTAGTCAGGTCGTGAATCAGGGGAGGACGATGGGGGGAAGGTTTGTATTGAAAAGGCTTTTTTCTTTTTTCAACGAAATTTGGAAGGGGTGTGTAAACAGTATAATCACGACACATGTGAGCCAAGCCACAATGTGTGCATTAAACACAGATCTTAGCAATTTGTTCTCCATGCCGTTAAATGCCCTACTGATGTCCCGTTATCCCCATACGTATGGAAGTTGAGCTCCGCGTTTGGGTGGCGGTATCCAGCTCAGTTCTTGCCTGGCGGAATGTGACCCTGCATTGCTGAGCGCATCTGAGATTTATAGAGGTGCTGCAGGCCTTGCATGTGGCAAGCAGATGGTGGCATCATGCTTCTCTTCTCTTTCTTCTTGTTTTTTTGTTTGCTCTTTCTCTCATTGTTCTTTTGCATATCAGTGCTGATTTTGCAAAGCCACCACGCTCCTTCTGCCCCAACGAAAACACACGTCACTCATCCTCGGCACAAAACCACACACATGTTTTGCTCCCAACCCAGCTCATCACTCAGAGTTTTCTTTGTTCACCTCCAAGTCCCATCAGCACTCTCATCTGTGAACCCTTTAAACGGTCGGTGTCCCGTCCTGCCTGTTCACTGCACACTCCAAACACACAAGCGCACGCAAATACTGAATTACCTTGCAGTCAACCATTCACCACTTTTCTTGAGGGAAAAAAAAAAACACACACACACACACCAAAATCCTGTGCATGTTGGTTCAGAACTAGTCCCCTCCCCTAACATTAATCCTGATCATGTCCGACATTTGACACCGGCTAAATGAGACAAATTGCAACAGTTGTCGCTGCAGAGCTATGCAGATCAGAGGTCACTTCCTCGCTTTTCAATTTGGTTCCTCATCTATTCTTTGAGGTCTGGGTCGAAGCTCCATTGAGTGCCACGGTCAAACTCACACACACACATGCACGCAGAGGCAAGAAGATTTTGCGCCGCTCAAATTTAATCAGACTTGCTGAGAGAGGAGAGACAGAAGCACAGACACATGCAGCCATATAAGCACACTCTTGAACAAAAGCACATCCTTACATGTGCATACACATGTCGACTCAGACTGTTCAAATTATGGAGCAGCCAAGGGTCCCGCAGAAGAAATCTGACAGAACGAAAAAAAAAAAAATGAAATGGAGGTTGTAGAAGTGAAAACTGATTTGAAATAAACTGGACGTTGAACAGAAACTCCAACAATCTACAGTATCTCACATCATTGGTGTGGCATTTCTCTAATAAAGCCTTGGAGTTGCCGCCCTTGATGTTGTAGGTAAATTAAAGATTAGATCTCATGGGTTTCCTGTAAGAAAATGTGGAACCAATCACATGCCGGTCTCACCACTGGATGAAAACAAACTGCTTGAAAAGAAGTAACACCAGCCTACAGTATACAGGATTCCCGGAGGGGGCCAAATAATGTCAGGTTGCACTGGTGTTCAGCATCAGATGGTTTGGAGTGCATACACGTGAACGGGATCCTACTGATTGCGGTAACCCTCCGTGCAACTTACTGTACCCCTGCCCCCGAGTCAGAGTGCAGCGCAATTCAAGCAGACCAAATACACCAAATAGAGACACTCCCCGGGGAAGAAAGGAGAACAAATGCTATCTGTCTAAGACGGCTCTTTTTATTTTTCCAGAATGATTAGGTTTCCTCATGCTCGCCCCTACATCCCCTTTCTACTGGTCTGAACAGCTGGACCGAGCAAGAGCACAAACTACAAACATCTTGTCTTTTAATAAAGGCGGAATAATGAAGCATAAGGAGGAGGATAAGTACGCGATGTGATCAACAGTTACACCTGAGAGGTCATGGAGTTTACCGGGCAATAACCTGACGCGGGCAAACACACACACACATCCTCACCAAACAGCATCAGCTGCGCGTCCTGTTTCCTTTCCATAATCACTCATTTCCATCAGTCTCAATGTCTGAGAATGCAAGGCAAAGATTGTGTTTGTGTATGTGTGTGTGTGTGTGTGTGTGTGTGTGTGTGTGTGTGTGTGTGTGTGTGCAGGCGGGTGACCAGCCAGCGGGGACTCACCCCTGGGTGATGCAGTGTTCATCTGGCCTGGCAAGCTGCAGGAACACAACCCGGGCCAGCGCTTAAGGGAGTTTACAGAATGCACAGCGGAGTTGCTTAGCATCATCGTCACTGCAGCATGACAACTCTTTTCCCAAACACAGCTCTTACACTAGTGAGAACTATTTAGCTGTTTGCCAACTATGGTTTGTTGGGAGAAAATCATACTATTTATCAAAATTAATCAGGGACAAACCCGTCCCAAAGCACTAGAACAACAGCGGCAATTGTTTTTGCTATACAGTAAAAACATTCGTGTTTGAGATCAGGACGTAAATACTGCACATGCCAAGATGACAGATCCGAAATCCAGTTTGATATTCAGACGTGTAAAACAAGTTGGCGCATTTTGTTGGCATGCCTGACACCTTTTGTTGGCAGACCAACCAATGTTTAGGAGAGCAAAAGAACCAGAACAGATGGTACTGAAGGAAATGAAAGTAAATAATTACAGTGCTACATTGACTTCATGAGAATCATCTCCCTTGCATGGAATAACTTGGATCACCAAAGTATTGCTGCAGGCTAGTATCGCATCCTCCAGGGTTGCTTAGTTGGTTAAGGTGTTGGACTACTGCTCAGAAGGACCTTGGTTCAAACCCCACCACCACCACCATGTTGCCACTGTGGAGCCCTTGACCAAGACCCTTAATCCTTGTGCTCAGATGTACAATGGACTGCAAATGCCAAATAAATACATATTGCAAATGTCATTTCTTTAATTCGTTGTGGGGGTGTCTCCTTTCAGACTCCTCTTCAGGAGGTGGAATGCATGCGTACTGTACCCTCGCCTAAGGTCTAATGATTGACCTGGCCCCTTTTTCCCCACGGTCCCGTCTTCTGTGGTCTTGATACATAATGTACAAAGTATTCCCCAATTAGACTGCATACAAGGGCCAGTCTGTTCCAGAAGCAGCCATAGAAGCTCAAACCATGACACTAACTCCACCATGCTTGACTGAAACATACATGTATCTTGGATCCTTTCTTTCCCTACACTTTGACCTTTCCATCACGTTGGCAGAGGTTCATCTCGGTTCGGGTACTTTGCGGCATGCCTCTGTATTCCTTTTCATGTTCTAAGCTGGCCTTCTCACTTCTTAAATCTTCCTTAGAATGATGGATTGTGACACCTTCACCCCTGCCATGTAGAGGTTCTGGATGGTGTCACCGTCTGTTGTTTTCTGGGTTTTCAAGGCTCTCGCAAAGTCTCTGTCATCAGCTGCTGTTGATTTCTTTGTACCGTTCAGTGTCTGGTTGCTTTCTTTTTTTAGGATAAGTTGCATCGGCAATCCTAATGCTTGTGTAAGTGTCTTTTCAGCTAATGAATGGACAGCTCTTCGGGTCTTCAGCGGTGAAACCCGTGGACTCAAACCAAGCGCACACATTCTGAGCTCTTAATAGTGCAGCCTTTATTCAGCACATACGCATTATTGTATAGTGAAATTCTTTCTTCTTCGCCTATCCCTGCTTTTTGTTAGTAGACGGTGGTCAGCCATTCTACAGCGCCCCTGGAGCAAACATGGTTAAGGGCCGTGCTCAAGGGCCCAACAGCAGCAACCTGGCGGAGCTAAGGCTCAACCTGTCCACCTGCCTATCAGTAACTCAGAGCCTTAATACACTGAATGTAGTCACCACCTCCCGTTGTTGTTCAATCAGTCTAAGGCACTCTTGGGCAACAAGAAACTCCAATAATTCCACGTCATACAAATAAATATTTAACCTTGAAGGGGACTGGATGCACTTACTGTACACAAGATAAGACGTTCTACTGTAATGCACCTGCATCTGAATATGCAACTGCAATAGCTGCATTAAAGTCTCAGGTTTATCTGCTATTCCACTCATCCAAAACAAAGACTTCCATGATGTGGAAGGTGCACTAAAGCCTGCACACGCCTTTAAATCTGCAGCTGTTCAGCAGGAGACACACGGTGATTTACTCCTTGGTCATCGGCCTGGACATCAGGCTGAAAGCTCAGATATGAGAAAAAAAAAAAAGCCTAGTGGAAAACCATGGACGGGTACGTTGCACAGGAAAGTCTTTTAAATAATAGAAGTGGAAGGAGTGAAAAATGTGTGCTGTAATTTCCCCAAGGTTGACAATCTGTCCCTGTTGTGCTCTTATGGTTTGCTCTCCCTGTCTTTCTCACACTTGTACACACACACACACACACACACACACACTTATACAGCTGTGTTCGTGCCACTTGTGAGAGTGTGTGTGCGTGAGTGTGTCCGAGGCCTGGGTTTTTGTGGTTGCCCATGCCTTCCACATTCTCTCGACTCTTGCCACATGATCTCAGCAGGAAGGCGTCTAATTCGGGTGAGAGGAGGATGGAGTCTGGAGCCAGTCAAGTGTAGCCGGTTTTTCTCTCTCTCTCTCTCTGTCTCGCTCTCTCTCCTTTTCAACGTGCAGGGCGAGGTTCATTTTACTGCCATCATAAGAAGCACACGATTGATATACTGTAGGATCCCGGCTGGACAGTTCCCCGGGCAAAAACATTAAAGCACAAAGTCAAGTGCCTAGAGAGTAAAGTGGAGAACCCAGCAGTGTTCCCTCCTCCCCCGTTCTCTCCCCCTCTGTTCTCCTCTCCTCCCCCAGGAATGGAGACAGTAATGCCTGTCTGGAGGAAGGAGTAAACCAGGTGAGAACTCTTTATCACACCACCCTGAAGCACAAGGTAAACAAACACAGGTTATCAGCACACAGTGGCTAAATTAGCCCACAAAACACATTACACATGCACACATTAAACTCACAATTCCAGCGCCACACACAAGCACAATCACTATCATACGAATAACAGATCATACACCAGCGGTTATTCCTTATGCAGAGAAACTACATCTAAGGCACTTGGCCGCAATCCTCTGGCTCACAACCAAGTCAGAAATTTTAATACAGCTTCAGCCACCAGTGAGATTATTGCGGCAGCGTGCCATGACAGATGCCTTAGAAATGGACGAATAACAGTGCTGCTGTTTAAGTCCAAGAACAATAATGTCCCAGTCACATTCAGATGACTTGGAAAATGCTAAAACGCACAATGCACAAAACAGATTCTAACCGTAGTGATGTGTGCACACACACACAGACACACGCAGAGACACACACACACACACACACACACACACACACACACACACACACACACACACACACACACACACAAAGGCACACACTGTCATTAGATTTTATGATGTTATGCTGATATTTTCCTGTCAGCATAATGAAAGTAGAGACTTCGATATAAGCACGCTTTTACTTGCAATGCAAGACGTTCCATAATGCGAGGGGTTAAATATACAGATATCACGTTAACACATCACACATGCACAAGGTAGATACAGACCAAATTCAGAGCACACAGGCTCGTATTGAGAAGTCGAAAAGTAAGACCAATATTTACGCAGGGAAATCAGAGTCAGCCTGTGCACTTGGTTCTGTTGATTTTTTTGGGGTTCCATATAGGATTATTAAAATGACTTGCGTTTATTTTGCATTGCTAAGCTTCTCACTGAGGTTGTCACTCTCACTTCTAAAAAAAAAAAAAAAAAAACGTGGACTGAAAAATGCAAATCACATTTTTCCTATGCTGTCAACTGCAATACATTGTACAAAGCAATTGAAAATGAGAACAAAAAAAAAAAACAAGAAATCAGAATATGATGAATTATGAAGCCAAGACACTAAACTGAAGTCATGAAATTGTAACGTGACCAACGAAAATTGCAAAACACCAGTGGTAACTGTTGCATGAGAATAAAGCCTGAAATGGCGAACGAGCCGAAGAAAAATACATAGATATAATTACATGATCTCAGCCTCATGCTCCTGGGCTCTAATGGCCTTCACATCCAAACTAGATGAACTATCTGAACTTGCTACAAAGCAAACTCCAAGGAGGTGGATTGGAAATGAACTCCTACAGCAAACTAATCTCTTTTTTTCCCACATACAGCGTCCTCCTCTGTGGACACCTGAACAACCTTTGTTTAACTGTTTTATAAAAATGCTTCTCTAGGACAGGATCTGTCATATAGTCTTAATATTGGGAAATTGTTTCCCCCACACGTCTCTCACTAACTTAGTCGTAGACGATTCCCACCCGTCATTACGGGCACTCCCCCATTAAGGCTACAACCAGCAAGCACGAAGACTATCACATGTTTCCTCGGGCACACGTGACGCCAGCTGACTGCATCATTTCAAACTGCTATCCGCTCCTTCCTCTTATGTGAGCTCACGGACTCTCATGATTGGCTATAGCCGCGATTGACGAGAGAGCGCTAGTGTGCCTTCCATTCCTCACTTTGGAGAGAGATCAGCCAATCAGCTCTCTCTAGGCTCCCGCCTGCTGGAGGCTACAGCATCACCCGGGAATAAAATGTGCGATCTCTGGATAATAGGGCGAGCACTTTACCGCTGCACCACTCAGGGGGCTCTTACTGGGACATTTGCTCAAAACACACACTCATCCTCTATCCTGTACAGGGTAATGCGAGGACTGGAGCCTATCCCACAAGACACAAGGGCACTGGGAAAGAGGGGGGGGAGCAGTACAATAACAGACAGGGGGGAAGGCCACAAGCATGCACACACACTCACTCATACACTATACAATTTGGAAACTCCAATTAGCCTAATCCAATGTTTTTGGAGTGTGGGAAGAAACCAGATCACGCAGAGGAAACCAACCAGGCACAGAGAAAACACGCAAACAACGGCGAGACTCGAGCAAGACTACAGTGCCAACAATAACACACCACCATGATGCCCCCTCACATGGCCAGGCGCAAAGACAAACACCAAGCTTGTTGTAAGTCATTCGGCTGCTCCAGTTACAGGCCATGCGATCCACACAACGACTTGGCACAGGTTTTACACCAGATGCCCTTCCTGACGCAACCCTCCCATTTTATCCAGGCTTGTGACCGGCACTGCATCCAGTTGCTAGGGTTTGGGCGCCGGTTGGGAATCGAACCCTGGCCTTCCGCATGCCAGACGAGACACCAGTGCCACCACACCAAACAAACATACATAGATACATTTTGATCCTGATCTTGGCTGGTGCTCCATAAATGTAATTAAGTACAATGTGCCAGTTATGAGAGCAGAAATATGAAACTTGTGTACTCTATGGCCCACTGCCTTAGTTTTGGTTTTAGATCGACGTGCTTAGAAACACATAAAAGATGACATATTTACCACATCGGAACAAAAAAAAAAAGAAGCCATGTTTACATTGTGCAGTTTTTAGAGCAGTTTTTAAAAACTTTCCCAAAGCTCAAATGGAGACATATTTCCTAGTAGATCATAAACAATGGCTGAGTTTAGAAAGAAACATGACTGGGGATGACACTGGGTTGGAGAGATTTGTTTGTGTGTCAAAGGAAACACTGAGGTGCTGTGCTCTGACTGTGTGTGTGTGTGCATGTGTGTGATTTGATACTCGGTCACTGCTCGATCATAGGCTTTGAGCTCGCCTTCCACATGTTACTGATTATCTGTAATTTACTAGATGAATGCTTGGTGTGGTCCATCCTTGAATCGCAAAACAGTGTCCATCAGGGAGGAAAACAAGAGCTAACAACCTGCGGCAATCTGCGTTTATTTTCTGCAAGTCCACTTCCATTTCAGGCGTAGGAATGAAAACAAAAAGCATCAGGTTTGACCTAGAGAGTAATGCATTCAGTTAGAAACACTCAATCTGAAACATTTATGCCATACACTAAAAACTGTTTTTAACTGCTTCTGGATGGTCAATCAGCTTCTTGTGGCCATGGCAACCCAGCAGGAAACCCTAAAAATGCATGATGTAATCATAATGTTGTAATTATGTTGCAATGTTGATGCATTTCATGCATGTGTTTCACTTGAGAGATATTTATCTTCTATATCACTTATCCTATACGGGGTGAAACTTCAGGCACAAGGCGGGGTACACCCTGGACAGGATGCCAATACATTGCAGGGCACAGCCTACGGGCACATACACACTACGGGAGGTGTGAGGCTAACCACTACACCATCGCTTGAGATAAGTACATGCGATTATTAAATACTGTTTTGTACCATTGTGTTTCTAATGTTATCACAATAGCATTATTTTGTTAAAGTAATTCTAAATTTCAAAAACAATCCAAAACCTTCATTGTCCCAGTGTCGGTAATGCTACAACATTTGCTACAACATTTTGTCTCCCAAACATACCTAATGGGTAGACTGTCCTTCTTCTTCAACCCACTCATCGTCTATACCGCTTTATCCTGTATTCAGGGTCACGGGCGCTTGGAGCCTATCCCAGGATGCTTTGGGCACATGGCAGGGTACACCCTGGACAGGGTGCCAATGCATCGGAGGGCACACACACACATACTACGGGCAATTCGGGAAGGCCAATTAGCCAAACCTGCATGTTTTTGAACTGTGGGAGGAAACCGAAGTACCCAGAGGAAACCCACCAAGCACGGGGAAAACATGCAAACCCCATGAGAGACTTGAGCCTGGCTGGGAATCAAACCCAGACCCTGGAGGTGCAAGATGACAGTGCTAACCCCTACACCACCGTTCTGCCCTTCTTCAATCCATATGCTTGCACTGCAGCCTGACTCTGATACCTGCCCTCTACCACTCTCATCTCTGTCAGGGACAGGTTTACACACAGTATGCAATTTAATATTTAATAATATCTTAATCATGAATTCTTTTTTTTTATATCTTGATCGAAATTTTTTTTAATAAAAAGCAAACTTATGCTTTGATTGTGTTTTTGTAATGAGACTTAACAGCAATATAGAGCAAGGGAAAAGTGTTTAAAAACATTAAAAACAACAAAAAATGTCATTTTACAGTATCATCAACCTCCTGCAGTAGAAGTTTAAGTTTTATTGCAGTACTTGACAACACTGCCTTACCATAGTGCACCGTATAACATCCATTTGATGCTATATAACACCTTCTAAACAAAGAATATATTAATATATTTTATATAATGTATTTAATATTTTTAAACTGAGCAACATACTTGTGATCATTGTATTTGATGTTGTTTCATAATTCATAAAACATATGATACGCAGCCAGGATACCTGCTGGTGCACTTACAGTAAGTCTCCACTCCATGTCACTACACTGGGTGTCTCTGCTTGCCTGGGCTGGACATGTCTATGACATTTCTACATTTTTGTTTATAGCCCAACAAGCATAAACATTATTTTTCAAATCCTGTATTTATAGCTCACATACTACAATAAACGGTTGAGCATCATGCCCAGTAAAAGGCATTGAGCCCCCAACAGGGTTAACGGTTTGCTGATTTTGCATGCCACAACCGCCATGCGCTACAGACACACAACAAAGCTCTGTGCTGAAACAAAACAGAATGCTGCATGACAAACTTGCAAGTGGATACACGCTGTTAGTGTAGTGAAAATATCTAAATCCACAGTGCAGGGGGACTCAAGGACGGCTAAACTACCAGCGACTAGCTGTAAACTCTCCGGCAATAAAAAACACAGCTACAGGTTTCTTGTGGTATCTTTACTATAAATATAATTCACGTGATAACATGATCACCAGCCAGTGAAAAAAAAAGATAAACAGACAATTTACTGTATGATGTACACAAATGGATACTGGGGTTCACCCAATGTCAAACTCATGTCATCCCACACATATCTATTGTGCATAATAACTGCTGTGTTCAGTCTATCATTGTGTGTGTGTGTGTGTGTGTGTGTGTGTGTGGTGTGTGTGTGTGTGCTTGTCCTATGAGATCTTCATTTTATACCAACACAAATCAAAAAGCCTTGGCAAAACAAGTAAAAAAAAAAAGAGGAAAAAATACCACTTGATGACCTTTTTCTCAAATAAAGTAACTCCCTGCATACACACACGTCCTGCAGCTCAAACACATACCGTAGCCACAGCTCAGAAAGCCACTCGGCTTAAATCAATCTGTCTAATGTACCTAATAGAGAGCAGTACCCTCAGACCTGTACAGGCAAAACCAGTCCAGATGTGGCATGCTGCTTGTGTTTTCACACACTCCTCTCGCTTTTCATCATGCACGCGGCGTCTGCCTGAAACTCTGGATGCAGAAAGTATGACAAGTGTGGGTGGAAAAAAAAATAATAATCAAATGCTAGAAGTTGGTACTTAGTAGATCTGCCGAGGAAAGGAAAAAAAATATTGGTATACTGTAGGAGTGCCAAGGGTACTTGGTGTCCTGGCGTGCACACACACACACACACACACACACACACACACACAGGTAGAACGACAGGACAGAGCACGCTCCTGTGGAAAGAGCCACAGGGGAGAGGGAAGGAGGAGGGAGAGCTGGAGAGAGTGAGACGGGTGAAAGGTGGGGAGCCAATAACATATCTGAAATTCCAGGATCTGCACCGTCTTCTAAGAGTGACCTAAAGCCTCGACTTACCTGCGAGCTTACGCTTCCCGATGATCCGAATCAGATCGAATCAGGGATCACAAAATAAAAAACCACGGTTCATCCGGGGTTCCGACACTTGCCGCGCCGGACGGCGGTTACGGTAGCAGTGGGCGTGGAGCTGAGTGCTACTTTACTACAGGTGAGCTTTCGTACGGATCACAGACCAGTTACGTTTCGCAGATTCGTTTCTCGTCCAGATTCGTTTCTCTGCCCGTCTATCGGGTTCCCAAAGTCACGTTTAAAGTCATCTCTCCCTTTCACTCACGTGCCGGACAGTGCTAATAAGATAAGTGCAACTCGTATAACATGACTCGTGCTGCTCTGACATGTACTGCTCCGTCGGAACCCGATGCCAGGTAGAAAAAGGGCATAAAGTCGTAACCGCTCAAACTTTCCATCGCTTATAATGATGCCTTTCCAGCCGCAACGGTATCATGGCAATGTTTCACAATAAATCTTAACCTCCATTTCCTTCCCTTAAGGCAAAAAAAAAAAAAAAAAAAAAGATGTCTTCTGGAATGCTGAATTTTTTTTTTCATTCTGCATGGTAAACAGACACACATGTAGCATTTAATACTATACACGTGCAGCAGAACACACACGATGTTTATGATGGTGGCCATTGACGGCTAATGACAGAGTGCTAAAATTGTATACACTTTAACAGGAGTGCAGCAATAAAGCCTCTATATGAACTCACACACACTCACACACACACACTGACAACTCATGCACATGCATATACAATAAATGTATAAGATTTCCCAGCAGAAGAGAGAGAGAGAGAAAAAGAAAAGAAAAACACTCATTAAGCTGCAGCTTTACACTGCTGTCATCACTAAGCACATAGGTATCACGTCATGTCATGCACCATTCGCACACGAAGCAACGAGCGTCGTCTCTCACCTTTGCACGCTGCCCGGTCACTCCAAGTTCCGCCTTGAGTGAGTGTGTGTGTGTGTGTGTGTGCATGTGTTGTATTGCCTCGCGTCTCTCTTTCTCTCTCTCTCTCTCTCTTCTTTCTAACTGACTCCTCTCATCCACAACTCATCGTGTGGCTCCTGTTACACACCAGTGCTGAAAGAGGGAGGGGGAGGAAGAAGAGGAGGAGGAGGAGGAGGAGGACGAGGTGGGGGAGCCCAGAAAAATGTTTAAAAACAACAACAACAACAACAATAACAACAAAAAAAAAACTCTATATAGACACCGTCCTCCTTCTTTCTACAGTACAGCCACGTGAAGAGACATTTTCTAGAACTCTATCTATCTTCTCCCCACCTTCAGCACAACACTCTCTCTCTCTCTCTCTCCACTTAACTGCCCTCCTACCTACAGTCCTCTTTTTTTCCCCTCTCCCCACCTCTCCCTCTCTCTTCCTCCCTCCTCTCTCTCTCTCTCACTCCCTCCCCGTCTCCGTCTCTCAGCCGTGCACCTGTATGAGGAACACACACCTGCCTGGACTTTATTAAAGGTGATGACTCTCAGAGGAGCTGCTGAAATTCTCTTCCTCCTTCCTACTCTACTTATGATGTCAGTGCCTCACGAGCACACTAATGATTATTAACATCCCTTCACCTTCACTTACCGGCTCACTTAGTCTTTTCTGCTTCCAGCCTTTTCTATTGATTTTATCGCTTTTATCGTGGGACGTATTAATATGGATTGATATGGTATCAGACAGATTATTTGCTTACTTGCTTGAATTAATGAAAGATGTACCGTTATCTATATCTGGTGACACGGTGGCGTAGTGGTTAGAGCGATCACCTTATGCGCCTGCACTTGCCCAGAGTGCTTGATGGGTTTCGTCTGGGGGACATGCATTTTAGGCTGATTGGCGTTTCCAAATTACCCGTAGCAAATGATTGGGAGTGTGTGCATACTTGTGCTTTGTGTTGAGTTAGAAATCTATTCAGGGTGTGCCCCTGTTTGTGCCCGAGTTCCCTACACAGGAAGAGCGGTTTATTAAATAGATTGATGGATCTACAACTGATATATTTCTATACGATCATTAAAAAAATATGAAATGTACTGCTGTATTAGCAAAAGCCACAAAATGGACCAAACTCAAAGTGGTGTGCTGGGTGAAGGAAGGAATTTTGTTTTACAGGGCCTTGCGTGTGTGTGTATGCATGCAAATAAGCTATAAAAACTAAATTTAACCAGAGCACAAACAACAGCAAATGAAACATTTTTTAAATACCCAAAGACTTGAGTTGCTGTTCCTGTTTACTAGTCATTATTTCTCGCAACTCAAAAAACATCATGGCACTAAGAATTCCCTATGGTGGGAGTGAGACTTTCATCATCGCAAATAGAGAACGAATCAATCCTCGTGCGCCGGAGCCCAGGCAGGTGTGCTGTAGTCGGGTTCATTAGGTACACCTGTTCAACTGCTGGGTAATTCACATATCGAATCGGCCAATCACATGACAGCAATTCAATGCATTTAGGCATGTAGACATTGTCAAGATGATCTACTGAAGTTCACACAGAGTATCAGAATGGGGAAGAAGCGTGTTTTAAGTTACATTGAACGTGGCATGGTTGTTGGTGCCAGAAGGTCTGGTCTGCGTATCTTCCAAAACCGCTGATCTAGTGAGATTTTCGCTTACAACCATCTGTAAGGTTTGCAGAAAACATCCAGTGAGCAGCAGTCCTCTGGGCGACAATGCCGTGTTGATGTTAGAGGTCAGAGGCGAATGTCCGGACTGCTTCAAGCTGATAGAAAGGCAACAGTAACTCAAATGACATTTTGTAAAAACAGAGAGCAAAGAGCTCTTCTAGACGCACAACACGTTGAACCTTGAAACAGATGAGCAAGATGAGCAGAAGACCAAACTTCCTGGACAGGAAACTTTATAGGAGTTTGCTTGGGCTCACCAAAATTAGACAATAAAAGATGGGAAAAACATTGCCTGGTGTGATGAGTGTAGATTTCTGCTGTGACATTCGGGTGGTAGGGTGAGGATTTGGCATGGACAACAAACTGTAAAAACGGGTGTGGAGGATATTTTCTTGGCACACTTTGGGCCCGTACTGTAAGTGCATGAGTATTATAGTTGGTAATTTCCATCCCTTATGATGGAAACAAAGCTAAAATCATCTCAAGCTGCTTTTGTGAACATGACAATGATTTGAACGGCCTCCACAGTCACCAGATCTCAATCCACACGAGCACCTTTGGGATGCGGTGAAATGTGGGATTTGCACAAGACTGCATCAACTGCAATGCCATTATATCAATATGGACCAAAATCTGCAAGGAATTTTTCCAGCTCCTTGTTAAACCTTTGCCATGAAGAATTAAACCAGTTCTGAAGGTAAAAGAAGGTATTTCCCCTCCATTTAAGAGCTACATGCCTCCCTCACTGCTCATCAAAGCAAAAGATGCACGGCTTTATTCGCTGTCTGGCACAGAGCACCTTAAATTACATTAGGACCACAATGATGAAAAATAGTTTCATCCACATTTCATGATCGTTCTCAGCTCACATTTCACACACAATCTCTTGATATCATTCTTATGATGCACAGTCTGCAAAACCTTGAGCGATTTCCTACCGACGCCCTGCATCACGTTACCATGCCGCAACACCATTGCAAAGCCCCTTATGTCCTGGATGACAACGGTTCGTGGAAAATGCCTCATTTGGAAGACATAGCAAAAAAAAAAGAAAAAAAAAAAAAGATAAGATTATTGGAGAGGATTTTTCCACTGCTTCCACGGCCTTTATCACTGCATATGGTAGGCTCTTCTTAAACAAGTTTATGATCTTGACGGTTTGCTTCCAAAAAACGTGTGGAATGCATTGCACTGACTGGTTTCCACTTGTGTCCAGTAAAGTCCAACTGACTTTTTCCTTGAAGGCATTACCTTGGCTTAAGTTAAACTATTTAGGATTTTCCACATAGACAAGAAAGACAGGTTAATGACCTGGTAAAGTGCTGTGGGCTGCTTAACTTGGAATCAAAAACTGAAAATCACAACCACAGCCAATGGAACTGAATAAGTGACGAGCAAAAAACGGCAAATCTCCAGTGACACCAACTTTGAGAAATATAAATATATAAAAAAAAATTTTTCTTGGAGTTAGATAAAAAGGATACCATGCAACGAATAGTCCATGTCGTTTTGGCCACCGATTTTAAGTAATGAAAGATGAATCGGTCACTAATGTCATAAAATCTGTAAGTAAAACGAGAGCAAAATGTGTTCGGATCAAGTAGCGGTTTAAGGAAAAACAAACATGACCTAGATCTCATAAACAAGCCAGCAGATGCTGTGGCACTCTATTGCCAGAACCGCGAAACCTGATCAGGAGCGAGATTGTGAATGGAATCCCTTAAATACACCCTTCTCCCAAATGCACATCAACAGAACAGAAATGCCTGCTTGTTAATGGGTATAGTGAACATAATAAAAGTGACCAGGAAATATGAATACAGTCGCTGAGACTGCTTCAACTTTGAGGGAAAGAGCAGTCCTGGCCAATCAGGCAATGACCCGAAGTCTCTCACCAGAAGTAGTATATATACCCATATACACGGAACTGTCTTTACACTAATGTGACTGGAAATTGTTTTCCATCATAGGCTCGAAAGTTATTACTGGCGATGTCCATGGAACAGTTTGTCTTGCTGCAAACGGCATATTTCGGTAATCAAAATAGTCACATTCTTAGATTACTCCATAAATTCGGTATATTTTCCGCCCGTGCCATTTAAAGTAGGGTAAAATGATCGCGTGGCTGATTCTATGTCTGTCCGCTGCACGCGGCAGCTCATAACCATTGGCAATAACCGTAACACGGTAAATATGGGGTAACATAAGCATGTGATTGTTTTGATTGCTGAAATGCATTATGTAGTTATATTTTGCTCTAAAGAAACATCCAACATGTCTTTTTGGAATAAAAATTTTATGAGGACAGCGTTGAGGATTAAAAGTGAAGATATCATTTCTGTCCTATAGTCAGCGTCTTATTGAAGTAAACGTATCTGTGTTATATGTGTAATAATATACATAGTAAACCGTTGTAATGACCTAACTAAATAGATCTCAACAAGCGAGCCTAATAAATTCTTGCGTCTCAAACGGTTTCGCTGTGGGCGTAGAGTTTTCAAATACTCCTCACCAGGTGAAGAGGCTCTCAGGTTCTTAGTTTTGCCCCCAAACCTTGTTTTTTTTTTTTCCTGTGAGAACACTTTTAAGTTTCTAATCATCTTTACATGACTGCAACCAAATCCCTACAAATCCAGCATAAAGAAAACACTAATATCCAGAGTTTTCCAATAAGCCCCCCTTACACACACACACACACACACTCTCTCTCTCTAACTCTCTTTTACCCTTTTACCATCAGCTTTACGCTCAATGTAAACAGATCGTGAGCAAAAGTATTCGCAATAAAAACAAAGCAATGACATTTATGACAAGCAAAGAGTCTGTTGCGTAGCCGTACTGTACATGTAGTAGGTTTGACTTGCAGGTGGAGATATGATCAGCAGTAGGTTCAAATGAACTCCACGGAGAGTTCCCCCATGGGTCACTGTTTCCAATCACACCTGCTCCTTTTCTCTTTTGCCCCTGGCAACACGCATGCCAGTGCAGACAAGCTATCAAAGAACACTGTACTGCATTGATACCTGTCTGCTATGGGATGCACGCCCAGGAATCCTTTTTTTTTTTTTTTTTAAATGTTATTGCTTGTCAAACATGGCTGCCACTCGATGTAGCCAAGATATGCAGGCACAAGAAAACACTCAAAAACGTCGGTAGGAAACGAGTCTCTCGACAAATAATATATGAATCATATACTAGGAAACTGGATTGAAATAACATTTAATATTAGCACAGCTAATGAGATTTGCAAGTGTTTCTCTCTGGTAGCTCGTATTTTTAAGGATTTATTCACAAGTGTCGAATTGGCCAGTGAAAGGCAAAAGTGCAGGAATAAATAACTGCTGCCTTGCATGTTTAAACACCAATCAGCACCAATGAACTGTGAAAACTATTTGGAAGTCTACTTGGCTTTCAAAGCGCTGCTGAAGAAGAACTCGGGCATTGAGTACACATAAGTCCATATAACAGTGTCTATGTCTCACTGCTTTCTCCGGGGTTGTGGATCCGAATCAAGCCTCATGCTGGCCTCCATGTGCTTTTGAATCATTCATGCATTAGGAATAATGGATCGAAGACCCAGGATCAATCTGCTTCCATTTAGAGAGAAACATTTGGCTAGGAGATAAAGCAGTCCCATCTGACTTGTCCTCTTCCCTCTTTTAGTCATTAATTGGAAACAAACTGCCATCCGTGGTGACATTCACAGAGCTCCAAGCCTGGGAAGACTCAGAGGAAGACTCAGCTATGTATCAGCAAGAGAAGTGAGGATCAGCTTCTAGGGCCAGGTTGGTGAAAAGTTCTACAGGAAACTGGCGGAGTCATCGGCTTTACAGGCTTTCTACCCAAAAGAACTGACCCATGTATAATAGTGCTCAATGGAATATAAGAACTGTTTAGTAAGAAACTAAATCACTGCAACATGATTTGGTCTGATGAAATTGATTTGATCCCCTGGGCTCATTAGGGGGGAAAAATGAAAAGAAATCAAGTCTGTAAGTGGAGAAGATAGAAAAGATGATTTCATATTTAAAGCAAACAAGTGCTGAAATGCTCAATACCATTTGCAGAAGCCGTGCCTGTCATAGGGCAGGGGCTTTAAATTGCAGACTGTGATTTTAAGATAGAAATCTTACCCTCCCGTTACCTAACCAGGAGTATAAGGAGTTAAGTATAAGGTTAATGGTCTTGCCAAACGGCCCAACGGTGAAGATCTGGCAGTGGGTGATGGTGCTCGAACCCCCGACCCTCAATCCAAGTGAACCCAGTCTATGGGACTGAGAGAGTAGCGCTCTATCCATAATCCCCGGTATTTTAAAGGTATAATAAATTTAAATACTGCCAATAAGGGAAGGTTCAAGAATAAAAAATCTCCATGGTATAATAAATGAACAATCAAATATTCTGATGCATAGTTAAAAGGATAAGCAGGGATGATTTCAAGTGCTGGATGATCACCTGTTCTTCAAGCTTTATTGAAAACTGGTGGTCCAGTCAGTCCACTAGTTCATAATTTGGAACGCTGTCCCTAAATGTGGATCACGTTGCTCAGGCCACAGAGAGACAGAGAAGGGACCTCAGACCGTGGCAGTATACAATTATCCCAAACAAGCGAGCCAGACGAAGCTCTTTCCAATAAGCTAAAAAACAACACTACAGACATATGTACACACACACTCACACACACAGCTCAAATGTTCCGGTCTAGGATTTTATCTTCTTATATATGTCACATTTTTGACACACACTACTCAGCAATCGCACACATGGGACTAGAACAGGAAAGTGTTATTCAGATGATTAAACAAATCTTATTCTATTTTTGATCAATCAAAGTAAACCAGAAACAGATTTACAACATTCTACAACGAAACTCAGGTCATTCAGGAACATGTGCACCGACATTTTCTTCTGTTTCTACAACATGCTATAACTAGTCCTAAACTGTATATGCCCTTTAAACATGGGCTCAAGTGCTCAGTAGGGAGCAAGCAGGCATGTGCGCGGTGTTGGCATTCACAGGCATTCCGCACACACCCCCGAGGGGTACCTGAGCGTCTCTCACCTCATAGCCATGTGACGCTGGATGTCAGAGCAGCATGACATCCTGCATATATACATATATAAACAGGATTAGCTGAAGAATGTTTCATCAACCTTGGAGTCCGTCCAACAGAATCTATACTCCAATCTATGCACTTTCTTAGAAGTTTTCACTTTGTGGAGCAGGGTGGGGTTCGAACAATCAAAGAGTGAGGGAACTTGGGCTGTTTTACAGAGGATACACAAACCCATGTGTTTGAAATGCGGTCAGTCTGCCTGCAACCTGGACATCGGCACACTCACAGATTATATAACCCATCATATCCAATGCAAACAACTAGCGGAGAAACAGGATGCTTGGGCTTCTTCTGGAAGCCTACGATCTACAATTTGTTCTTATTTTGGCAGGTTTTTTTTTTCCCCCGAGTAAATATAAACACAACTGACAGTGATCTGAATGACACTGGGCAACTGAAGCCTGCCATCTCACTTAGACATGGTGTGTTGGGTGAACCAAGGTACATATCAGTGGGAATAAATGTCTAGAGCGAATACCACGTGGCCACATCCACCAATATATTGAGAAATGAACTGTTAGAACTTCTTCAACAGGGCATAAAGAGCGCGCATCTGACGTCAAACCTGTTGGAAGGAGCTCTGCTGAAACCTCATTTTTCTAACGCAACCATGGCAACCCTGGAACTTTTAGCTAATCAATAACAAATATCAGAACTGCGATGATAGAAGCACATGATCTAGGCTGTAATACCTGCAGGAGGACTTCCATATGAACCAAAATTACTAATCTTTATGACCTCATGAGTTTGAGCTGCAAACAAAAAGCAAGACCAGAACATTTGTAGCATTTTGCCGGAAATTGCTTCAGTGTGGCTGTATATAAGTCTGATACAAATCTAATTCAGCGGAGCGAGATATACACTTGGGACAAAACAAACTATAAAACAAGTGCAGATGGAAGCTGAGTTTTCAAAAAGGAAAAGGAACGTCCAGTCGAATTAGCAGTTTTAATTTAAAAGCGAAACAAGTGCATGCTTTTAACATGATGATCAAATATTGCCATGGATTAAAACAGCAAAGAATCGGAACTAATATGTTTTTCTTTTCATCGACAGACGTTTCAAAAACTTTCCTGGTTTCTATTTTTGTGCTGCAAATTGCAGTCCGTTTCGACATGCTCTGTCAGGTCATCATGAAAACGTGATAGCTACAGGCTTCAGAGTGACATTCTTTGCAATGCTTCATTATGAGCTTGAATTCCAGTAGTTATATTTGTGCTGGGAAAAAAAAAAAACGGTGACTTATTAAATAATGTAATAGGTTGTTACATGTCAGTTAAGTTTCATTTTTCACCAAAAGCAAGACAGGGCTGTTGTTCTTAAAACTAATTAATTGGGTGGGTATTTTTTCCCTCCCAATGTATAATTTTAGGCCATTATTATTATCCATCCATCCATTATACTGTACATCTTTTCCCATTGAGGGTTGTGGGGAATCTAGAGTCTGTTCTGAAGGAAATACCACCAAGCATGGAAAGAACACCCAAAATTCCACACCCAAAGTAGACCAAAAGTAGGTTTCGAAGCCCAAACCTGAAGAAGCGATGCGACTGGATCATCACATTGAAAACAAGGTGGCTACTTGTCGTGCTTCGCTCAAAAAGGCAAGCTTTTAAAATAAATTGATGAAGTCGTTTTCACTCACTCACTCTCATTCATCGTCCATACCGCTTTAACCTGTATGCAGGGTCGCAGGGGGCCTGGAGCCTATCCCAGGAGACTTAGGGCACAAGCCCAGGTACACCCTGGACAGGGTGCCAGTCAATTGCAGGGAACACACACACACACACACACACACACACACACACACACACACACACACACACACACACACACACACTATGGGGAATTTGGGAACGTCTCTTAGCCTAATCTGCATGTCTTTGGACTGTTGGAGGAAACTGGGGGCCCTGCAGAAACCCACCAAGGATGGGGAGAACATGCAAGCTCCATGCACACAAAGATGGGAATCGAACCTGACCAAAAATCAAACCTGTACCTTAGAGATAGTGCTAACCACCACATAATGGTTTTCAAATGAATAGAAAATCTTCAATTTTCCAACTGAGTAAAAGTCTGAAAATGGTGTTTATCGTGCTCTGCAGTCAAACTGTTGTACAAATTAATCCAGAAGCTTTTTTTACACAAATTAATCAGATGACCAAGTTTGACCCTAATGGCTTCCCATAATTGCAGCGCCGTTAGCCAGCTGTGAGTGATAATGGCATGTTTAACGTGGATAATAAGATCCATGACAAAATATCACCAGGTGTGCAGAATGGCAAGTTTCATTAAAAAAAAGCTTTGAAATGGAAGTTTGGATAAAACCAGACGTGTGTGCTGAATCTACCTTCAAGGAGAACACTTTTACATGAATACATGACATGTAAGACACTAAAAAAAAAAAGGCTGTGGAAGTGAGGCAGATGGCAAAAGATCATTTTTATTGGACATACTGGAAACCACAGTAAGTCAGTAATGAGCCATTATTATCTCAATGTAACAGCAAATCTAACCAACAACAAATGGCAACTGCACTCATTCACTCTGGACGTGTTTCTTTATTCCAACATTTCACATTTATAATACAAAATCTGAAAATGTAAAAATTGTGATGAATTATAAATAAATAAACCTACACCATGGTATTCTGGAAAAACACTATGAAATATTTTAAATGAACACTGCAGGAAAAAAAAAAAAAAAATAACACAGCCAGCAGCATGCCCTTAACACCAGCATGCTCTAACGAACATGCCTAGTTTGGGTGGAACCACAACACTGTAATAACATTATCTATCTGTCAGTGAAGGCAATAACAACATGCTCTCTCACACAAGACTGTGGTTCCACCCTGGCCATGTCCTGCCCACCAACCCTGCAGGCACTCATACCTGTCAGTCTTCTGTAGAGACAAGAGGGAGGGTCAAGTAGTTTTAAGAGCTGAAACACTAATATCCCACCCAGATTGAATTTCATTCTGAAGTGTGACTTATAATTCTCTACGCATGTCACTGACAGGATCTCAATCCTACTCAAACATCTAGACCTCAACAGCTTTCCTAAGACCTCAGAAAGAAGCCTTAAACCCAGTAATTTGAGTCGTGGATCCTGTGTGAGTTCACTTTCCTCCAAATTGGTAGATGGCTGATGACAACATAGAGACAACAACACAAGTGACAGCCATCTGTGGAGGGTTGTGAGTGTGGTTTAGTGGGAGTCTATAGCGGATGTTTTGGGGCATGTCGCATGGGAAAAGACCCATTGCTTATTATTAACAAGATGTTAAAAATGAGAAAGGACATTCTCGGAGCGAGAGAGAGGAACGGTCTGGAAAGCAGACAAGCTTTGGTGCCTCCTGTCAGCTGTCCATCACATCATCGCCTTGGCGTTTAGTGATGTCATCACAGAACACCGGACATGCCACATTATGCCATTGTTCAGTATTAAACAAGTGACTGGACTGAACATTGCTCTTTGTCGAGTTTGTCGAACTTTAATGGCTGAGATCACGTCATGGCTAAATTCTTGACTGGATCTTGTTATTTGTTCCCAGCTCCATTTTCAACCAAGCTGCAAAAGAAATCATAGTTGTTTTTGGTCTTTCGGCTCCTCCCATCAAGGGGTCGCCACAGAGGACCGACCATCTGATCCACAAACAACGTAGCACAGGTTTTATACTGGATGACCTTCCTGGTACAATCAATCCTCCCGTTTTATCTTTGCTTGCGGCTGGGGCTCGAGTCTATCTGGGGACTTAATCAGTGCTTGAAATTGTCTTATTCTATGTCTATTTGCTCACTATACCTGTTTTTTTCTGACACATCCACAACGAAATTGACATCAAAGTACAACATGTCCTACAACCAAGGCCGCCAACTCAAGCCATGACGATCTTGCTCAGAGATGGCTCTTATTTCCACGCTCAAGCCTTGCACAGTTTGTTATCTTTGTTATCTTTGTTATGACAGTTCTTGATCCTGTTTATGGTTTTATATCTTGCTCTTGCGCAGCCCAGTACAGATAAGATTTAATGATAACCAACACTAAAGTCATTAAATATGTTTTTTTTTTTAAGCACCACAAATTTCATGTTACCAAACCATAAGTTTGTCAAATCATGCAAGTAATTTTTTTAGAATAATTGTTTACAGATTACAGGTAGATTATTTCACTTAAAATTCCAGTGGGTCAGAAGATTACATACACTCTGTGCCTTTCACCTGCTTCTAATTGACATCATTTGAATCAACTGAGGTGTATCTCTGGATGTATTCTAAGACCTACCTTCAAACTCTTCAGAGCCTTGGGAAAAATCTAAAGAAATCAGCCAAAACTGTGGACCTCCCTGAGTCTGGTTCATCCAAATGCCTGAAGGTACCATGTTAACCTGTACCAACAATGCTACACAAGAATGAACACCATGGGACCATGCACAGCAAATGACACTGTGAAGATGCAGAAGGACACAGGTACAAAAGTATCTATATCCACAGCACACCGTGACCGATATCAACATAATCTGAAAGGCTGCTCAGGAAAAAGGGGATTTTTATTTTGAAAAAATGGGGAAGGAAAGGGGTGTAAGGAGGGAGGACGGAATAAAAGGGAAGGAAAGTATGTAAAGGAGGTGTGTGCACGTGCAGGTCTAGTGGCAGTGCCCAGCTGACATGCGGGAACAGGCTGATGTGCATTTTTGACGGTAGTGGGCCCGCGTGGGCAGCATCTCTTGTGTCTCCATGGACACTTCTCTTTCCCGTTGACCCAACCAGCCGGCCCCTCCCAGCTCTCCACTGGGCACGGCATCAGGCGGGAGTCCCTTTCGACGTCTGGCGGCTGGGCGGCATTCCCCGCTTGGAACGGGGGCGTTAAGTGCCTTTTATTCTCAAAACCTGGCTCTATGCGGGACTGCGAGTGCTACGGGAGCTCGTGCAGCGTTCGTGCGGCTGTCCTTCACGCTTTAAGTTTTGTTTTGTTTTTCTTTTAGTCCCCGGGGCGCGTTACATCACCCTGCTCGCATACCACTCTTCCACGCACCTGCAGAAGGAGAGGCTGTCTACCTAGTGAGCCTAGAGAGTGAGCGAGGAGCAATAACAGATTGCCGTGACATATAGTTTTACTGATTCTTACAATTAGTAGGCTGAAATTATCTGAAAATGGAATAAAACAAAAGATTAAAATGAATAAATATGCCTGGAAATAAACTTCTTGCATTTGTCATATAAGAACCACATAATGAGAAATATTTGATTGTTTTTTATAAAAATTTTCTCAGTGAGTAAAAATTTAATCGTGACATGTCTGTATACTTTTTACAGTATATGGAGATGTGTAATGTGGTTTTCTTCGCACAGCAAATGGTGCTGTTGTTCTTGACCAGGTACCGCAAACTTTGATATTATACAAGTAGTCTATGGGGGAAAAAAAGCACAGTTCCAGGTTTTGATGCCAACAGTTCTAGGAGCGGAAAAAGCCCTACAGACAAGTTTATTTAATGACAGAGAAGACTTGGGTTACAGGAAGGTTAAGTGTGTCATTTGATATATATATATGTGTCCCCTTTTGTTGCCCCTCCAGGCATTGTTGGAAATGAAATCATACAAAATGTTGCTGACATTGAAAGACTGAGATCAATTTGAAAGAATGTGTAGGTACCTCGGACCTCAAATCACATCCCAGCAAAAAAAAAAAAGCATACGACCGTGAGACCACGGCATCTACTGTATACAGTACATGGATCAAGCCTGTGCTTACATCTATAAGACTTTGTGCTTTGTGTTCTCAGCATAATATAACAGTGAGTGCTGTCTAAATATCCACTAATCACTCCCTGTCCTCAGACTTCCCAACTCCCATGCGTTTCATCCTGTTCCTTAAACGAGGTGCCCAGTAGAAAGCCTGTTTTCTTAGGTTTGAAGTTAGAGTACTGCTTTGATGTGTGTTATTCAGTGAAAAGACTGTGACCAAATCGATCTGTCTAACTAGCCTTGATATATCACTGAATAAGCAAGGTCCCCAACAAGGGGCGTGACTTATTAATACACAGTTGCACTGCCTCACAAAGCTGATCCAGGCTCTTTATGATGAATGGGGCTCACTGGCCAGCCGGTATGGTCATGCCTTCCTACACACTTGCTTAAAATGTTTTTTGGCTTTAAGAAATAATGAATATTCGGCATTTCTCAGAGGCTGTTAGTACTTTGGTTAATTACAGCTGCATAATTTATTTAAACTGTCATTTATTATCGAGACTTACTGGAAGAGGATGATAGGAATAATAAAGCTATGTGTAATATATACAGTACAGCACAGAAAAAAAGATGACTTATGGAATCTTGGATATAAAACACAAAATGTCTTCTGTTTAATATTTTTAAAAACATTTCACCAATCATGCACTTAGGGCTAGGAGCTATTGAAATTCATTTTCTGCTATAAAATAAACAATCTAAAAAAAGACTAATGTGATGGAGTTTGCACTGTATTGAAACAAGACAAAGACGGCAGTCAGCAGACTGCAGCTCACAGTGTCCTCTCGGCCTCTGACGTTTTCGAAACTTTTTTGTGGCTTCTAAACCTCATGTCTCTGGCCTGCACTCACACTCTATTTATGCAAGAAAATAAAGCCGAAAAGTCGGCCCCTCCTAAATCTGTAAACTGCAATTAAGCTAAATTCCGAGTTTATTTCCAAATGCCATCCTTGCTCCAGACCATGTGAGACGCTGGATTCTAAAATTATCACACTATGGGTCAGGCAGCCCGTGAGAAGCCAGTCCATCTACTGTCCTCTCCAGGTCTCGAGCAGTCTCCCAGTGCGCTTACTCTGCTTACTCTAGTGCACAAACTATACCATAGTGACGCTTAAGCACAACATGGGATACCAAGCTTATACACTGTATCTTTGTACAAAAGGTCTGCTTTATATGAAGTAAGACAATAGAAGACAGTGTGAATGAGCTCTGCTCTAGGACTACCAGAGGTCAACAGCTGGCTGTGCGTAAAAAAAAGAAAAAAGAAAAGATGAAGCACTACACACCCTGTATTTCTCTCTCTACTTCAGTAAGTACTGGAACACTGTCCTAACCGGAGAGCTAAGAGCCAAAGACATGTAATCGGAACTGGCATAAGGAGCAATTTACAGCAGCCAATCCACCTACAGGCATGTTTTTTAGGGAGTGAACATTCAGAATACCTGGAGAAAACCCAGACAGACACAGCGAGAATGTTTTTATTACAGGCTTATAATATTTTTTATGATGTTTACTGGGCTTTCCATCTAGGCATGTGATGTGTTCATGCTTACTGATATCTTCCACAAGGAATTTATTAGACCAACCTTGATGCACTGGTGTATCATTTCTCCAAAAAGCACGGGTGGGATACAATCACCTTAGAAGACTAATTACACACAACCTTGGCGATTCGAAATGGAAAAAGCTGAGACATCACAGTTTGGAGCAAAAAAACAAAAAAAACAAAACAAAACAAAATCTAATCGAAAAAAGTGTTGGAAAGTCAGAAAAAGATCAGAGACTGCTGTCTCCCGTGGAGTAATCTATGCAGAATGCAGACAGACACACTTAATCTAGGGTTCAAAGCTGGACTACACATGTGTTGCCAACCTGCGCAAACACAACATATGCTCCGTGATGCATACTTCACATGTGCTCTATGATTCACAGGGATAGAGAGAGAGAACGAAAAAAAATGGACACAGTATAGACGACAAGACCATTCTGTAATTTCTCTTCATCGTAGAAAGTAGAGAGCTATTGAGGATTAAAAAGCCAATAAGATATCAAATAAAGCAAGAACAGAGTCAAATCTTTAACATTCTGCTGATCTGTTCATATCTGATGTCTCTGGGCTTTGCAATATCTGACATAATCATTGATCACTATATAGGAGGAATTTGACTTGCTCTGGACTTGATTTACTGAAGGTTTGAGTGTGTCAAACACGTGCAAGCTTGATAACAGATGCAAAAAAAAAAGTGCAGGCTGATTTTCGAAACGATTCTATGAAGGATTGGGTCTTTTCAAATGAACAACATTTTGACTGCTGTTGTGGATGTAACCATATGCTCCGCCTATAGACACATATGACCGCTGAGGACAGTTACATTTAGAAATTCAGACAGTTTCACTGTGTTGCTTTATGACTACAATTGCTCTGATATAGTTTTAGTACCAGAGCTTCCACAAGCAGTTTTGTGCCCAAGTCTCCAGCAGTGAACAGCTGGTAATCTTAACAAAACGGACATCATGTTAACAAAAATAAATTTTCTTGTAATAAAACTGCACATTTGACCATGTAGCACTCAGCTATAGAAGAGAATTATTTATGGTCCTGATATCTGCTATCAGACAAATGAGAATGTGCTCCCTTTTAAATCTGGTTCCTCTTAAGGTCTCTTCCTCATGTTGCTTCAGGCAGCTTTTCCTTGCCGCCCTCGGCTCCGGATTGTGTATTAGGGACAAAAGCTATACACACATAAATACATACGTAAAGCTATACATTTTCTTATTTCTATCCCGTATGCGTGTTTCTGTAAAGCTGCCTTGAGACAATGTCCATTGTTAAAGAGGCTACGCAAATAAAACAGAAGTAAAGTAGAGTATATACCATAATATACCATTGTATTACCATGGTGACTCAGACATTGCCACGGTAGGCAACATAACTCACTCATCGTCAGTGCCGCTTAATCCTGTATTTAGGGTCACGGGGGGCTTGGAGCCTATCCCAGGAGAGTTAGGGCACATGGCAGGGTACACCCTGGACAGGGTGCCAATCCTTCTCAGGGCACACACACACACACTCACTCAATCACACACTACGGGCAATTTGGGAAGGCCAATTAGCCTAACCTACATGTCTTTGGACTGTGGGAGGAAACCGGAGTACACGGAGGAAACCCACCAAGCATGGGGAGAACATGCAAACTCCATGCACACAGAGACGGGAATCGAGCCTGGCCGGGGATCGAACCCGAACCCTGGCGGTGCAAGGCGACAGTGCTAACCACTACACCACCACCACCACAGGCAACATAACACTTTATAAAATACTATGGCACTTCACCATGGTAGTACTATGGTGTGTTCCAGAGTACTTTGGTGAACACCGTGGTAGGTACTTCGACACTTCAGTGGGGACCGCGGTAGTACTATGGTTTGTACCACACCTTGGGGAATACCACGGTCCTTATTCAGTACCACAGTGGCTATCAAATTTTAGCAGGTATCTAATATGGTATGTTTGTACAGTACATACTGTACCATTTAGAAAAGTTAGGACATACAGTACTACTAGTATGGTATAGTACATACAGTCTGTACCAAATTATAGTATGTTGAGTTTGAACATATAATGTTTAAAGGTTTAATGTAAAGACACACAGTACTATTGTACCATCCTACAGTATATAAATAGTATGGCACATAAACATGTATAACATTTTTAACAGCATCATGGTACTGTACGTCTTCCATAATAGTATACTATAGTACCGCTTTACCAAAGTATGTACCATGGTAGAATTTCTCATGGTAAGCATGAGTTGTCGTTTTTTTTTCACTATTTGCTCTCGTTATTACGTCATCGTCTGATATTTTGGTCCGTCCACGTGCCATACAGCACTATTAGGCGACAAATACTCCCCATTCCGTTAGAGGTTTATCCTTTGTTTCTGTGGCAGTTACTCAAGATGTCAAGTTGCAAGCTCGATGCCTGATTGCCATTCACACACTACGGGCAACTCGGGAATACCTATTAGCCTAACCTGCATGGATTTGGACTGTGGGACGAAACCGGAGGACCCAGAAGAAACCTACCAAGCACAGACACTCCATGCACACACCTGAGTTGGGAATCGAAACCACTGGAGATACCACCCTTTTCTGGGTTTTATTAAGTTAAGTTTTCCCCCTAATATCTCAAACCTATTCAAAATGTTTCTTGTGTTAGATAATATTATGTCATAATATGATGATGACAATGTTATTGTAGCAAAGTCTTAAGAGCATTAAACATTACAGCAGTGAACACATACAGTAGATTCATCACTGTTATACGCTCACGACCCATAAAACGTATTATTTAATATCGCTTGAAACCACGACTTAATATTTTTGTAACGCACATTCTTCTGCACATCCTTAATAGAATCTTAATAAATCCTGAACGCACCCTGCCGAGTCCTGTTATATTAAATGCTTCTGTTCGTAGCTGTTGTGCCACGAACATCAAAGTGCTCTTTAAGCATCAGTTAATAATCATTAATAATAAGCAGAGACCTCGTGAAATGTTTGCTAAATCAAGCCATCAATCGTTAAATCTTCGTGAAAAACGAGCACGAGTCTGTGATGTGGTAAACAGCTGCAGACCCGATGAGCTCACTCTTTAAGGGAGTCCAGCGTTCTGATGAATGAAGATGCTGTGTCCAGACAGAGGAGCAAGGCCAGCACTGCGGCAGATCCTGGGAAAGGTCACTGTTGGCCATGAGCATGTCCAAACTCGATCGGGTCGTAGCCCCTGACTCATCCACGCTCTATATAATCACAGAGTTCACCAAACAACAACTTGCACCGAGTGAGTCACTCTCAAGTCTCATCACATGCCAGGATATGCACGATATGGACAGTGACGGTTCATATCAAACGCAAACACAGAAAGTGTTTAGTCTAGAACTAGGCTTAATCTGTGTTTGTGAAACTGTCATTAGTTTGTAAATTCACTAAAAATATCTGGCGAGCAAATGAAAATGCTTTACTCTAATAACCGGCGTGCTTTGTTTAATGCCGATGAACTCACATCGTGGTCTTTACACCCCGAGAACTCGATGTCCTGCCTGTTAATACAACAGACAGTTATTAAACATATACAATGTTTTTCAGGCACGTGAAAAGGCTAGCGGGTATTCACATCTGTGCCCCAGATTCCTCGGGAATGATTACAATTTAAAAAGCAGAAGGTAGGAGGAGACAGAGGGTGGACAGATTCATTATATGGATACAATGATGACCAGAACAAACTGTCTGTCTTTCCATTAGCTCATGTGGGGGGGACACAATCATGGGTTTATACTCACATGCGGTTCTTCGCTCTCAGCAGCCCATTAAACGTCTGCTTGGGACATCAGGGATGTTATTTACAGGCAGTGGATCAAATCCCGAGCTGAAGGGTCTCCCTGTATGGTACAGAATAAAATACAAAACACAAACATTAATCATGGAGTTATAGTCAGCAGGGATGAAACTACCTGGACGCTCCATTTGAGCTCGATAGTCGCAGACACCGTTCTTCTCAGTGTGGTGAGTTAAAGCTACGAACAGTTTCCACGCACTGAGCCAAATTCAGTCGAATAAACAAGAAAAGCCCGTGGCGGATTTATGGCTAAAACTATTCACCAAATGTCTGTTGGATGTAAGACAAATGATATTTACTCCAAGATAAGATGGCTGGGTTTGAGATTTAGACAGCACTGCTCATTTCAAATCATTTACCTTCATTTAGCTAATCTGTTTATGACACATGGAAGGCATAGTTCTGATAATTACTGTGGTTACCGGATTGGCCCTGAGCGCAAAGACTATCAGGCTGCAGCCCCGAAATGGAAAGTCGTTTCATATAAACAATAGCAATTTCACTTGCTGTAACAGAATTGCGGCTTTTTCCGCGTTTTAGTGAGGTATGTATACGCTAGTGGGTTAACCCTCCAAACTCCAAGTAGTTTCTGGGAGTTTCGGGGCACACACTTAAACACACCCACTCATACTGAGGGAGGAAACTGGAGTACCCTGAGGAACCCAACCAGAACACAAAGAGAACATGCAAACTAATGCACAGAGAGCTGAGATTCAAACTCAACCCCCAACCCTGGATGGGCAAGGAGACAGTGCTAACCACTAAGTACTACAGTACTGCTTAGTATCATTTACTTTCAACATACTGTACAGTAGGAGTCATTTCCATTTCCTAGCAGATCTCAGACATGCATCTCAGTGATGTGATCTGCAAGCAAGGCAAACAAAGGAGTAATGATAAAATTAAAAACAGTTGGTTTGCACATACACAAGCACGTGCTGCAGTAGAATAAAGACCCATAATTACGCCCCCCCCCCCCCACCCCCCACCACAATTTTATCCACTACCAATCTGAAACTAAATAGGTTTTAAACTCGTTTTAAAGCAGTAGCATAAGGGACACGGGCATCCTCTCGGGTACTACATTTGATGATTTGTAATTTAGTGGTGAGATCTTAACAAACTCTTCTAGTGTCTTGGCAACGTTTCTGAATGCAGACCTTTTAAAGCTACAGTTGACAGGGATGATGGCTTCCATGTGTTACAGCAGTATGTGAGCGAACGCATCATTACCATTGTTTCAGGAGGAATACAGCTGCGGAATAAGGCAGAGAGGACCACACTACTACTGATGAGAGCTGGGTGATATAATGTTACGCTGTAAAAATATCACGACTGTCACTACTCTAATCCCCTTGAAACACTGTAAGCGTCACGCTAGAGGAACTTGAACTTTAGTTGTCTTTAAATAACACGCAGGTGATTTAAGCAGGAAATCTTCTATCTGCTTCAAAAAAATAGGTGGTCTATATAACAACCTCAGCAGCAACCTCATTTCCCCTCTCGTCTGTTCCAACCATATTGGCTGTATACTAATCAACACGACTGTTTCAGTCTGTCGCAGCTGTTTCGCACTGGTTCATGCCTTAAGTTGGATGGCTTTTTTATGCTTGAATGATTCATAGGTCACTGTGTGGCTTTAAAACATAAGGAACATTCCTCTGGAACTGGTCAGGTACAGGGACTGAATGAGAGCCAAAAGCCTGGTAGTAGCAGTCACAAAGTTTAGACACACCTTCTATTTCCATGATGTTTTCTGATTTTTCTTTCCTTTTACATTCTAAAACAATGCTGAAGGCATTCAAAATATACATAATCTCCTTTGAACAGTTGATATTGAGACGAGTCTGCTGCCTTCATAATGGCTCTAATCTGAGGTCCTGACGGTACTGTTCTTGCAGGAACTATTCCCGAATAAGTAAGACATTCCTGTCTTGTTTCTTTGTTGTAAATTAATAATCTAAGGCCATATAGCATGTGTTATTTCATAGTTTTGGAAATCTCCAGTATTGCTCAAGAAACCTACAGGAAGGTCTGGCTCTTCAGAAGCAAAGTATGCATACGGTACATAAGGGGTGGCTCAAGACTTGTGCTGTACATATGAATGTCTCGAAATATTGTGATATTACGAAAACACAGTATCACCCATCCTAGTACTGATATCCCATTTCCTTAAGATTTTATCCAAACTACAGGAAAACAACACTCCAGAGAGTTAAGGGCCTTATTAACACGCAAAAGTGTTTTCTTTAGTGTCAGTCCTGGCATTTGGATCAGAACCATACAAGCTGAGCTATTACTCTTACAGTACTTCACATTCCCCGAAGAAACTAACAGGAGCAAACAGTAAACGGGTGTAGTTACAAGAATAAGGAATGCACGGCTGGACCACAGTTTCTCGGTCCCGAGTTGCCTTGGTGCCCAAAGCCTGACATTTCGGAATGCCACTGCACATTGTTGAGCATTGTGAAAGCTGCTAATGACCCTAAAACACCAAACATCTGAAACGACGCTAATAGGCATTGTAGGCCTATTGGGAGGAAAAAAAGCTTAATTGTACAATAAGGCCGCTGTTATCCCACGGTGTAAATCTGCGTCAGACAGCATCTCAGATCTGGGAGTGAACTGAAGATGACATAGAACCTTTTGGTGACTTCTCGGCAAGTCAGGAGTACACGGAGATCATGCTGTTTCAGAAGCAGCTGTTTGGAATCTTCTGTTCACCGTAGTGATTTACCGATTACTCTTCCCAGGATTAGTTCTTCACATTACCATAAATACTGATTACAAAGCTGCGGTCAAAGCTCGGGCAGAACTATGAACATGATTCGGTTAAATATTAGACGTTTGCTTGTTGTGCCGCTTTCTCGAAGTCTTCAAAAGATTTTATGATAAGCAATAGCGGTGTGGAACAATTCTAGAAAACGACTTTTTAAAATTCTTACACACACACACACACACACACACACACACACACACACACACACACACACACACACACACACACACACACACACACACACACACACACAGCGTAGTTTAAAACTTGGCATCATCAGTTACATTACTTAAAGAATCAACAGTCCTGGGTATTATTGCCATTAATCTGTTTGGACATGTGTGCTTAAACTCCTGCATCAGACCCTTGCCCTGAAATTCACCCCAGCCGCCAACAAGGCTGTGAAGTGAAGTGTTTGAGGGTAAACAAAAGCCTGGCTGTTGCAGTGCAAATGCTGTAAAACAGCAGTGTGATGAAGGCCAAACAATGCCAGGCTAAAACCAAACAGCTTACTCCGGCTCCCGCTAGGCGCAAATCAACAGGTCTCTGCGTCCATCACTTACAAGGACACCGCTGGTCCGGATCCCTCGTTTCACTGTCAGATTCATCCTGCCTACTTAAGCAAGATTGACTGCCATTCGCACTAATGCTACTAATGCTACACTTATTATTTTTTTTATACATATATTTTTATCTTTAACCCCAGAATCCACGGAGCTAAATTCAAACCCCGACCTTTAAAGAAATGAACGGCACACGTGGTTCTGCCGTGAACGAGAAAATGTAAGAAAGAAACACGCATTCGACAAAACATTCCCTTTAACAGTGATCGCATTATATACACTCAATTCATTCAACCCGGAGGTATAAACTAGATCATACGGTATATGTCAAACAAAAACGCTGGCATACTGCAATCGAATGACAAGTCGGAGCATGCACAGTATATCTAACGAAAGGTTTGAGACCTGAAGAAAGAGAGAGAGAGCCAAAAACAAACTATAAAAAAATAAAAAGGACACATCCTGGAGTAATTAATTAATCACAGTCGAAGCAACACATTGTCACCTCTGCGTCTGGAATCCCCTCTCACCCACATGCTCCCCTAGAGTCTCACCCACACCTTGGCCTTGTAATAACCAGCCAAAGCATGTGCTCATCATCTCTGAGCCTTTCACCACCATAACTAGACTAATGGTCATTCCCCAGTGCCTCTGCAAAGCACTTCACTCTGCTCAACTAGAGTTTGGACATCGCTGTTTACACCAGATGAGTCCAACGCCATGGGGATGCACCACATCATGAGCAATATTCCCATCTCAGATCTGTTGACTCACTGCGAGTGTTTATTGGTAGATTTGGGCTTTTTCTCACAATAGATGAATCACTGTCTGAGAAAAGTGCACGCTTAGGGGTCTCGCCTTGTGCTTTCCATAATTACGTGTGGGTAGTATTTGATTATCTATGACTCAGCCGTGCTAGATAAAGGAGTGGGAAAGGAAAGCATTTGGCCCAGTAAACAGGGACTAAAAAAAATACCCCAAAACCAACAAGGCTGGTAAGCTCATCAGCGAGGTCTCAGCATGCTTTCAGGCACATTGGACTCGAGGGTCAATAAACATTAGTTGGGAATAAAAGGCTTAACTAAAAGACCACGCCGTGTGGACTAGATGCCGATAACACGATAATTATAAAAGATGAAAGAAACCCTCGTTTCTAAGAAGAAGAAGGGAAAAAAATGAAAATGCGGCCACAATGAGAAGGCATGTCACTTATATGTATCACCACCCAAAAGGTAATGCTACAGGGCATTCCTTGACGGACAGCACCGCATTTGATCATCGGTAAAAAGTGAACCTCCCAGGCAGCTACAAGTAACAACATGATGCTTAACCCAGCTTTAGAAGACGACCCACATATTAATCCATGCAACTATGTGTGTGTGTGTGTGTGTGAACGTGTGCGCACATTTGGAAAGTTCCCTTTAAAAAAAGAAAAAGCTCGCACATGGTATGAAATCATGTGTCTGCTGCTTTTATACCCCTTATTGTTTCAGCTTGCATTTGAACTTTGCTTTATTCCCTCAATACAAAGCAGCAGCACTTTCAAAGTCTTCGGGCCAATAAATGCCTGAGAATAAAGATTTCTACTTATTGTTAAAAAAAGAACAGTGAATTACTTCCAGGAGATGTCTAATGCGTTCCGTACTGCTTTGGCCTTTTCAAGCCATCTTAACTTGCAGCAGGGTCTCTAAACACCTTTTTCCAGTCGCGTTTCCTTGCCAGCTGGTAGTTTTTGTCCCACACTGTCAGTCATTCTTCTCTTCAACATTCACGAGGTTTTATTTTACTGATCTTTTTTGACCAACTGTGTCTGGCTCTGTACAGTTTCTTATTTTGGACTTACATTAAAAGGGGGAAAAAAAATTGCTGTGCACAAGACACAGTTGGGTGAAAACATTTCCATCCCTCCTACTGTATAAATATAAAAAAATGAAACACACCCCCCGAATTTATAAATTGGTAACAACAAGAAGAGGACTACTATTATTGCTTATAATAAAAAAAATAAATAAATAAAACCTGAAAATAGAGCCAATAGTGAGATGCCAAAAACTCTTCTGATCTGAAGAAGTTAGTGGATCATATCCGGCTGAATTATAACATATATTTCAAGGAGCAGAAGCAAGAACTGGCTCATTATCCTGGAAGTCAGGAAGAATCTATTTAACATTTATGGAAATGTCAGCACAGGTAACTAAATGGCTCTGTATCAAAGGTAAATCTATTGCTTCATGTTTCCTGCTCTGCGAATGTCTTTAGGATATACAGTACTAAACTGCGTTGCAATGCTAACATTTTTTTGCCTTATTAACATGAAAAAAAAAAAGGAAGAAAGAAGTGGGAGAGGGAACGTTTATGTTTTAATGCAAGTGATAACAGGTTCGATTCACAGATGTGCAGATGTTACACAACATTAACACTGGAACTATAAATGGTTGGCATGTACAACATTCTGTCTTTTATTCCCACAGTAACTGCTTTATCCTGGTCAGGGTCGTGTTGACCCCGGAGCCTACGACAGGAAAACTGGGAAGGAACTGAACTTTTGTGAGCCTGTTTGCTGAAAACTATTAGATAAGCGTCGTAATAGAGACTTATTGGCCACTATTGCTACATACATATAAAAATGAACAAACATCTGCTAGACGTAGAATCACTTTGAACTCTTTGAACACTGAGATTTTGAACAGCAGATTCTTATAGTCATGATATTAATTTACTGTACACAGACATACTTAGGTTTAAGCTGAAAAGCTAATTCAGGAATAGCTAAAATACCCAAATTAACCCTTTGCTGTTAAAAGCATGAGTTAACAGTCACAAACACAAATCAGCTGTAACATTAAAAATATTGTCATCAAGACCACATAGGTTTTGGGTTCCCCCACGCCTACAGGGCAGCTCTGGCCCCTTGGGCCGTGGCTCCGCAGGGCCTCTTGGGATGTGCTGTGGTGTCTGGCACTGGAACTGGGATTCTTTGAGTGCTGAGGATTGTGGGCTGGGGCTTGGTTGGTTGGACTGGGTTGGCCAGTGCGGCACATGGTTGTTCGTTCTAACTGGGTTCTGGGGAGTTTGGAGGCCGGGTCGGCGGCCTTGGGCTTTTTGCCTGTTGGGCAGTATGTTGTGTGGTAGGATGTTGTGCATGGCGTAGTCTGGTGGTTTTCTATTGTGGCCAGCACTGACTTACTTCAGTGATTTGTGCTGCATTGGCTTTTCTGTTAGATTGGACTGGGCGGGCCAGTCTTTTGTCCTTTTGGGCTTGGGTGAGCCTTAAATGCAGTTGGTGTACAATTAATAATCAGTGTTGTTCAGTTTACCTGGAAGGGGCCATAATGTTGTGGTAGATCAGAATAGTTTAACAGGGTTGAATTGCTAATTGTTACAGTAAATGGTTATGCTCAATGGTGGCTAAATACATTAAGTTGAATAACATGAATAAAATGAAAATGTATTAATATTAAAAGTAAAATTTGGGTAAATAAAGGGGAAATAAATGTAGTGTTTAAGTTGACCTGCCATTATAATAACTTACGGCTAGGAAATAACATCAGCCAGGAAAACCTCATAAAAAAGGACAGTTACTCAGAATACCGTTCAGGTATGCATGCATTTATGGTGACGTATACAGACCACGGGCCAGCTCACTGCAGTCTGTTCCCAATAGACACATGAGCTGTATCCCAATCAGTGTGGTGGATAAAAGAATTTAACACAAACATCATGAGTCTGCTTTCATTTAGGTATAGGGCAAAAAATTGCTAAAGAGTACCCTTTATTGGCTTTCGAGGTTTGTATTTGAACCCTGACCTTGGCACTTCCAGACATTCCTAAATGAATTTAAAAGCCACTTTAAGTTGCAAAATTGACAATTTACAATGACTGGAAAGTTACAATTACTGAGAGAAAGACCAGACTCACACTTGTCTGACAGCAACTTAAGCAGTTACCAAGGATGTAAAGACAGCTACAATAACCCAGCAGGAACCCTCATGTTGGATGACTGAGATGATGCTCACCGTCGAGACAGTTTCGCAACCATGTTGTTTTTGAAAGTTAGAATGACTCGGATACAATGACGCTAGGATAAGGTCGAATGAACGACCCGAAAACAATGTTGTAAATATATAAATGTATATTTGGTGCATTTATGCCCATTAACATCCATTCAGACAGACATCATCCAACCACACCCACGGTCGCTTAAGATCCTAACGGGGTGTGGAATTCCAATTGGAGTTTGGGACGGATGTCACGGCTTTCCTCAGCGTATCTCATATCCTACATCTCTTAGTGTTGTAATGTTTCCTCTCTGTGGATTTCCGTTTGGAAATATTAGCTTAACTGTTGCAGTGAGCTGCGTCTTAGCTCTCAAATTAACCTACTGTCGCACGGCCTGCATCACATCTGCTTTACAGAACAGATCTCAGATGCTAAATTATTATTAGTTTTTCACCCTTCTGGCTGCTTTCCAATAATTTTTTTTTTAATAATGGCTGTATTGCCATTTCCAATTGTCATGTTTATGTACATGATGTACTAGCATCAACAACATGTTCCCTAGTGGTCCAGTGGAAAGCACACAGTACTCCAAAAACAGTGATTGAAGTTCGAGTCCTGCTCAGGCCATCGGTTTGGTATTAATTTTGTTTTGAAGTCGTTTCTGCAACATTGTGTTAGGGGCATTTGTTACCCCTCTCCCATGCAGTCAACACCACAGTTTCAAAAACAACCTAATGCTGACATCGTCTCAACATCCATAACATTGCCACATTGTCATTAATAATGTCACAATGTTTTTACAAGCAAAAATTCCTGCTGGGAATGACAAATTAATAATGAAATATAATCCCCCAAATGTGTGGGATCTAATTTTGCTGAGACGAAAAGATTTGTCTACAAGAGGCTCTGGCACCATAGTAGGGCCTTTATTTAATTTAGCAAACATATAAGCTGTGAACCGATAGTAATGTTATACGGTCTTCTTTGGTGTTGCTGAATCTGTTCTTAACCAAAGTGCAGATGGTTCTTGCTATTTAAACACTGTGACCCTGTTCTGTTACTGTTCAGAATTCTTAGACTAAATGTCCGTGAGAGAGTTGGTATGATCTCCTGCGGTGCCAAGAAAGCCATCTGGTACCAAACTGGTGCCCAGAAATATACACCAATGCAAAAAAAAAA